>SNQJ01S0045461.1:7839-19679 GCA_010110895.2 Picea sitchensis
AGAAGAGGGGGTTTGGAGGGGGTTGTCCAGGAGATTCAACTTCCAGGATGAGAGGATGAGGCTTTTTGATGGATTGCACTAAAGTTCTTCCTGTGTCCAATGTCTATCTCTAATGGTTTCCTAACTAAGAGTCATGATATTTTCCTAGGTAATGAGGGGGGGGATTGGGAGTGAAAGATTCTTTTGTTTCTCTCTTTCCATATCATCCAAACGATAAATCCTGGTAGAAATTGCGAGATACAGTCTAATATTGGGATTTGATAAGTGTTCAACCCCCAATTTTTGATAAGTCTTACAATGTTGTCTCTGTTTCTGTTAGATCAACACATTATTTGGGCTACCAGATCCCATATTTCCCCATTATGAGGGCATTGATTTAAAATGTTCTCCATGGTTTCCTCCCATTATTGGAAGAGAGGGAATATTGATGGTCCTGCAAAGCCTTGCTTCTAGATATTTTCCCAGGTGAGAATGTGATTTTGAACCATTATCCAAAGGAAAATTGATATTTTGGCCAAAGTTCAGAATTCCAGATAATTCTCTAGATGTGCCCTTTTGGTTGCATGTGGTAGTTTTCATGAAGGTAGTAGGCTTCCTTTACTGAGAAGTTTCTTGTTGAAGAGTATGCCCACCTGAGGATATCTGATCCTTCACTAATTCAAATCTTCCGTTGGGAGGCTATTTCACACCAAGGTTGTGTATCACTGTCCTATTGAATGTTGAGTTCATGAGTCCGAGTCTTCCAGATGCGCCAGGGGTGATGTTGATAATTCTCCTGCAACAAATCCTTTACATGTAGTCGATCCATGAATTGCATTTTCTAGTGGAGGGGGCATAACTTTTCCACTGAGTGTAAAGGTGGAAATTGATGCCAAGATTCCTTCCAGAATAGGGACACCTCTCCATTGCAAATTTCCCATATAACATGTTTTTGTATGAGAGGGCAGTTGCACCAAGTTGCATTCCATATATTGGAGCCTTGGATTTGGTCGTTGAGTCTGATCAAGAGGTCCTCATTGGTGGTCGATACATATTTGTGCTTCCACATTCTAGACCATAACTCTATGGGGTGTTTGAGCCAACGCCACCAAAATTTGGCCCCCATTATGTGATTAAGATTTCCTGTATCCCTTAGACCTAGTCCACTTATGGATTTCGGGTGACAGATTTTGTCCCAACCAACTAAAGCCCATTTCTTGTCAGGATGGTGTCTGTGCCAAAGAAATTTTCGTTGCATATTTATGATATCTTTTATCACTAACTCTCGTGCTACCAAGGCTGTAAAGAGGTAGGTCCGGAGAGCTTGAAGAACCAATTTCAGAAGCACCAGTCTCGGTGCAAGGTTGACATATCTGAAGGCCCAATTATTTAGTCGATTGGATATGGATAGTAGGAGGCTATCCCAGGAGTTATTTTGAGTGGCTATACTTCTAAGGGGGGTTCCAAGATAATTGGATGAAAGGGAGCTCCTGGGGATACCCAAAATTTTGGAGATGTGGGTTTGGACCATCGGTTGGGTGTTGAAGAAAAAAAGTTGGGATTTTTCAAGATTGAGGGAGGTCCCCTAAGAATCAGCGAAGTCTGTGAGAATATAATTGAGTTTGTTGGCCTCCTGGGTAGTGGGGATATTCATAAGCAAGGTTTCATCCAAAAATTGACTATGAGAGGATGTCATCTAGATATTATGAATGGGTAGGCCTTTGAGGGAGCCGTCCTCGATTGAGGAATTTATGTAGTGGCCAAGGCCTTCTGCCATGATGAAAAAAAGGAAAGGGGATAGAGGGTCCCCTTATGAAATTCCCCAGTGGGGCAGAAGGGCTGGGAGGGAACTCCATTGACTAGAATGGAAAAAAACACTGAAGAAGTGAGCTTCATGATCTAGTTTATACAAGCCTTGTCAAAGCCAAAGGCCTCAAGAAGGGAGTGCATGTATTGCCAACTGATTCTATCAAAATATTTTGATAGTTCCAGTTTGATTAGCATACTTGGGGTATGAATCGATTTGAGTGAGTGTGTCACCTTGAGTACTAAGATGACGTTGTCCATGATTTGACACCCCTCCACGCAGCCTGAGTTTTCCTTGGATATGATGAAAGGAATAATGGGTTTGACCCTCAAATCTATTATCGTCATGATGATTTGGTAGATTACATTGCATATAGAAATGGGGCAAAACTACTTTGGGTGGGTAATCTGTTCTTCCTTGGGGATTATCATGAGGAAATTGGCATTGACGGTCGAAAGGACCTGCCTCGAGGAGTGGGATTCCTCAATGAGTTTCCAAACTTCTTCCTGGATCATCGACCAACAATAGTGAAATAATTATGTTGTGAAGCCATCAAGACTTGGTGCCTTCCCCAGATGCATTTATTTGACTACTTGGTCCACTTCTTCTTCTGTGATCGATCTCATTAGTGCCCCATTTTGTTCCGTCATGATGAGGGAGGGGATGTGCTCGGTTATCTTTCTTATTTCCTGAGTTATGTCCCTAATGGGTTATGATAGGAGATATTTGTAGTAACTTACAAGTTCTGATTCTATTCATGCATGGTCCAGAATGTGGTTTCCTTGAGCATCCTCCAACTTGGTGATTCTATTGATGTATCATCTATGCACCATGGAGCGATGGAAAAAATTGGTGTTTCTCTCTCCCTCCTTGAGCCATTGTACTCTGGATTTCTGTCTCCAGAGTATCTCCTCTTTTTTTCGTCTTTCCTCAAGCTATGTCTGAAGATTTTTTTCCTCCCCAGTAGAATATATCATCCACCCCTATAGAATGAATTCTTGTTGTAATGCCTCAAGGCATTGCTCAATCTCCTTTTTGGCCTAGAAGATGTTGCCAAAGACATTTTTGTTCCAGTTTTTTAGTTGCATTCTGAAATTCTTCAGCCGTTGTTGAAACTTATACATGCTTTTGTCATGGGAGATCTCATCCTGCCTCCACCAGGTTTGAGAGAGTTCTTGAAAATCCAGGTGAGCGAACCAGAATTTTTCGAAACGAAAAGGTTTGAACTTGGGCGTTGCTCCTGTGTATAGCCAGAGGGAAACTGGCCAGTGCTCCAAGCCTGATTTTGGGAGAATATTTTCTTCTAACACTGGATCCTCCAACATTATGGATTTTGAAATGAGAAAGCGGTCTATTCTGCAGGAAACATGTTGGGGGCCAGATCTTCGATTTGACCAAGTGAAGATTCCATTTATGGTTTATATGTCAATGAGTTTGAGATGGTCTATAAGTGTTTGGAACTTACCACTTTCATGTTGTAGTTGCTTTGTGCCTCCAATCTTCTCTTCCAATGTAATAATGATGTTGAAGTCTCCCCCAACTATCTAATGTGCGGGACTGATCGACACACTTATGATGGATATCCTTTGTAGGAAAAGGTCCTTGTCATGGACACTTTGTAGGCCATATGCATTTGTGAGAATGCCATCCTTGTTGGAGCCCAAGGCTCGGAAATGGACTGTGAGAGTGCCTACTATGGAAAAAGGTTGATCAATGATGATTGAGGTAGGGTTCCATAAAATTGGGAGACTCCCTGCTACACCATTCAAGTTTGTGTGAATTGAATTACAATGCCTCCAACATCTCTGAAAGATTGCCTCTACTTGTTCCTCGACACATTTAGTTTCTTGTAAAAGGTGAATGTCCAGATTCTCTACAAGAATATTTTTTTGAAGGATTCTTTGTTTGGAAATTTCATTGAGTCCCCTGATGTTCCAAGTGATGATATTCATCATAAATATTTGGGTGGGGGAGAGAAGTAACCTTTAGTGAGATGGTGGATATGTCCCGAGTTGAGCATATAATCTCCTACCTCTTTGATTATTTGATGTGCTAATTTTTGGCCTTGTCGTTTTCCACTTCCTCTTCTTCTGGGAGATAATTTAAGATATCAAAAGAGTTGTTGGTGGGGATATTTTGGTTTCCCTCTTGACTATGCTTCTTGGGGGGTTGTTTTTTCCTTCCCGTGACCTGCATAAATCCATCCTTTTGTTTTCCTTCACCTATATTTGGGGTTTTGGAATTGAGAGGGTGGTCAAGGAAGAGGTGATTTTGATCATGACATTTCTTGCAATGAAATGGGATGTGCTCATAGTCGATGGTATGGATCCAATCCTCATCTTGGTATTCGATAATTACTGAACCCGGTATGGCCTGCGAAATATCCATGTAGACATAGATGTGGATGTAGGAGGTGTATTTCCTTTGTTTTATTTCCTCTGAGGATTTTACATAGCACCCTATTGTGTTTCCTATGCCCATGAGGATTTATTCAAGCCAGAATTCCTGGGGTAAGGAGTAGAGGCGGATGCAGACTGGTGCCATAATAAAATCTTCTTTCTCAGGGCTGAAGTGATCTATCCAAAATCAAAGGAAGAGCCCTACATAGTTGTAAAAATAGGGTCCATTTTCAAAGATCCGGTCCTTGTCCTCCAAGTTATAGAAGATAATCATGGAGAAACCCTTGGATATGAGTTTGACCTCATAGTTACCCTTCAGATTCCACCAAGTTTAGATCAAGTGCATGAGGTCTCTTTCCGAGGGCTAGAGACCCAAAAAATTCTCGATTAGGGCATTCTCTTTCATAAACTGAGTGTGTTCCCCTACCCTGGTCGAGTTGATGACATATCTGGGTGGTTTATCAGATTGGGGGATGCATTTCTCCTACTCCCATCTGCAAGACACCTTTGGATTAGACATGCTTGTCTCTACCTCCATTTACTTTATTTAACCTTGATCCTTAGTAAGTATATGTTCATGGAGGTCGGGCAACGACTCAAAGGTTGACCGCTTAGATATTATCCCCACACGATCATTTGTTGTGACATTTCTGTATGAGGGGGGTTGCACCCCTCCCCCTGGATCCATTTTTGGAGCTCAGGTGCTCTGGCCATGTGTTAGTCTGTTGACTAATACACCAACACTGCAACTATAAGAGCTAGGGTTTTGCCTCCGTATAATAAAAAAAAATTAAAATTAATCAAAAAATAAAATAAATAAATAAAAGTAATAAAAATTTAAAAATAAAATAAAAATAAAATAAAAAAATAACAATTTTCCTCCCAACCACTACATGGACATATTTCAAAGGGATATAAAATCCCATATGATATCCCTAGTTCCCCCTAAAGGGTTCATCATCATGGCATGCACACCCAAACTCACTCTCTACTCCACACTCCCAATGATCACTTCACATTTTTCAATAAAGATATTATAGTAATCTCCCCAAAAGAAAATGTATTAAAATAATAAAGGTCAATGGGAGCACACTTTTCAAGGAAATATATGACAATAAATATTTAAATACAATATTACAAGGCAAGGTCGTCATTGAGGTTTAATGTATCGTCAATGGGGTAGGTGGTAAGAGAGGTGGTAAGGCTTAGTAAAATCTATGATGACGACATCATATTTCCATGCTAGATCACACTCCCAACTAGCTAGGGTTCCGATGGCTTATTAGACTTACCCCCTCCTTTGCACACCTTTCAACAAATATTATTAAATTAATATTCAAATAAAACTTGCATGGTCGGGATATCACGTATCATAGTCAGGATTTTTGGTAGGGAAGTAAAGCTTAGACAAGATAATCCTAACAATGACTCTAAATCTCTCCCATAAAACTATTAAAATTATATTATAATATAATACAATTATATTATAATATATTATACTACACATTTCAAGGAATTTGGGAATAAGGTTTCAATAGGTAATATATTTCCCATGCCATTCGGGAGGGGAGAAAGGAAATAAAAAGCTCTAAATTAAACTTAAATCAAAAGAAAAAATTAAAAAATGAAAATGAAATTAAATTTACAATTAAAAAAGAAAATAAAATAAAAATGAAAATTTGTTTTTTTTTTCATTCATATATGAGAAAAAGGATGTACATGTTAAATGGTTAAATGGTTAGTTTATTTAACATAAATGGTTTTCCAGTGTAAGAAAGAATTTACCCCATGTAAAATAAATGTTTAATGTGAATTAGTCTTCCCCCAAGTAAAAGTAAATACTTAAACCACAGGCAATACCATGTTTTATTTTTTATTTTTTTTGTAAGTAAGTGTGAAGTCTTGTACTACTGAGAGAAACTATAGTACAAAAGGGTAAAGGGGAGTCCCTTGATCCGCCAAAGAGGAAACCAGATCAGGGATCCCAGAGTTGCATTGTCTAAGATAGCAGTGGGAAAAGCTGGGTCGCCCTCACAGGAAACTGACCCAGTCCTCCTGCAACCAGTTTGTAAAATTAAACGAAAACATATACATAAAGGACATAACCATAAACAAGGGGGAGCTCCTACATTGAAACCAAACTTGACCAGAGGTTGCACCTGTGCTAGTCCAGGATGATGGGAGTTCTTTCATCTCCATCATTTCTTGCCTCGTCCTCCTTCCTCTGGACCACCGTACGCATCTTCCTGATACAAGCTGGTGCTCCGTTACAGCCTACTGGAGTGATGTACATGTGGTGGACATAGCGTAGGTAAAGGTGGAATTGGCTTGCCATTCGTTCCACATTTTCCCTCTGGCTCCTCTGATTCTCTGCTAGTCTTTTGGTACTGGCCTCCAAGTTGTTGAGGTGACTCAGAATTTCCGTGAGCACCTTCTTGTGGTCTCTGATGGCCTCCCTGCTGGTCTCTTTTCGGTCCACATTTATCTTTCCTATCAACATTTTTGTGCACTAGGCCTCCTCCACTTTTTTGTGGTAGAGGGTTGTTCTGGGATGTGTGGCCCCTGGGTCCCTTATCCTGTATGCTTCCTAGATTAGGTCCTTCTAGGATTTTCCCTTGTGTTTGGTGTTGATTTCTCTCTCCCATCCGTTAATGATCGCTTTTCCCTTTGAGTCGACCTGCGTGAGAAAGGTACCCTTGGCTTCTTTGGCCGCTTTCTCTATCCTTGTAGTCCTCCGAGCACTTGTCAAAGGTTCTTTCCCCTAGGGGCCTCTCTTACTATGGGTTTTCTTCATTCGCATCATCTCGGCTTGTTTATGGTGGTTTCTGCCTTGGGTTCTTCTTTTGCTCCTATTCTCCCCTTCCTGGTATATGAGATGTCCTTTGTAATTGCTTCTCTCTGGTCTATGGTTGTTCCTAGTGATGCTTCTCTTATGTGATTTCCTCGGCTGTAGGTTCATCCTGGAAATCATGGGCCTCTCATAAAGGTGTACCTTCTGATCCTTGTCCTTTGTTTCAGTATGTGTGCTTTTGGAGGCCCTGCCATAATCCCTGCACCAATCCTTCACTCTGCATGATGTATGGAAATCATTACCACTCCCCATATCTGTACTTGGGAGTGGTGTACCCATAATTGACCATGGAAAACCTCTCTGTCCTTCATCCTTTCCCACCTGCTGATTAACGTTTATGCTTTCCCTCGGATAACCCCTATACTTATTTCTATTGATAGGACCGTGGTATCGTGCCTCCTCTTATTGTGTGACCTGGATCTGCATTGTAACTCGTGTGTGATTGGTGGGCTATCATATTCTTCCAGGATCCTATGTGCCCTTCATTTATTTCTACACCTCCATCCTCTATGTGTCCGACCATACTTCGACTGTCGTCATGGTCTTTTGCCACCAGTTGAATGCAGCCTGTTCGGAATTGTCCATTCAGAATGTTTCTCCAGATCGTGTCTAGTTCGGGTCCTTCCTTGTCGACCCCCTTGTTAGCGATCCTGTCCGCCAGCCCATTTGCTGACCTACATACCCAACACAACTCCACTGTGATCCCCTTCTACAAGTGCTCTTGGATTTTTGGAGGGAATGTGCCAAGTGCCAGTGCCTTTGAATTTTGCCCACTCTGGTACCATTTTGAACTCTCCTTACTGTATTGATAACCAACATGGACTATCCTTCCACTGTGGAATTTTTTTATCCTTTCTTGGTTTAGAATCTTGAGGTTGGTCTCTAGGGCTCTGAATTCCACAGCGTTGTTGGTTGAGTTTCCCAGGCTCCCATTGTACAACCAGATGATATTTCCTTCATTGTCCTGGATTACTCCTCCTAGTCTTGTCCATCTTGGGTTACCTTTTGACGCCCCATCTAAATTCAGCTTGAGGGAGCCTATTGGTGGTGGTTTCCAGTTGTGCTCCCCTACTTGGAGTTGTGGTGGACATCTTACCTGATTAGGGTTGCATCTGTCTTTTAGGTGAAAGGCTTCTAGGATTCGAGAGTCTTGGTCTGTGAGTTGCGCTCTTCCTGTCTAGCAGTTGCATCTATGCACCTTTTCTCTTGTCATGGAGATGATTGTTTCCTTGATATTCCCCTCCGACCAACTTTCATTCCTGAAGATTCCCTGGTTCCTTTCCTTCCATATTGCCCATATGATCATTCTCGGGATGAGGTTCCAATAGAGATTCACCTCTTCGTTTTTTATTTAGTTCTCTTTCCAGGTATTGATGGTTGTGGAGATGTTGCCTTAGATCCTGTTGGATTGTTGGAATATAACTATCGCCCAGTCCTAGATTTATGCTATGTAGGTGCATTCATCGAGGAGATGGTTCATTGTTTCTTCCTTGTCTTGATAGAGGTGACATCTGGAAGGACCTATGAATCCCCTTTTCCTTAGGTTTTCCCAAGTTAGAATTTGGTTATGGTGCATTAACCATTGGAAATTTTTTATTTTTGGCCAATGGGGGTTGTTCCAAAGCTTGTCCCATTGTTGCGTTGGATCATCTTGGTCCTGATCTGCGATATAGTGCCAGAATTCTTTTAGGTTGAATTCCCCATCGTCTTTGTGTCCCCATCTCAGCTGGTCGTTTCCTTCCGTGAATGCAATTTTTATTCTCCCCAAATCCTCCTCCACCTCTTTTACTGTTGTTGCAGTTTGGTCGTTATTATGTGGAGTAAGATTGTCCCAGATTCTCCATTTGTTGCGATTTGTTTCTTGTTTCCAGTAATGGTAGAATCTGGTTTTACCTTATGTGATAATCTCTTGTTGGAGTTCCTCCCTGTCCAGTTTCTCCAGTTTAGGTTCCTGTTGCCAAGTGTCCTCCCAGAATTTGGCAGTTCTACCATTCCTTACTTCCCAAAAGCTGTGAGTCTGAATCTAGGCTTCGTTGCGCCAGGCTAGGTTCCATATGGATGAACCTTCCTTGGTGCTGCTGAAGAGGATTTTGTCTTGGTCGTGTATGTTTGGGGTGTACTTTTCCTTCCACAGTTTTACCCATGGTGTAGTAGTTTCTTTGACCCAACACCACCAGAGTTTCACCCCGTAGGCATCATTGGTCACTTGCGGGTCTTGTATCCCCATGCCTCCTTTTCTTTTGGGTTTACAGACCTTCTCCCAAGCCACCAGGGCCCATTTTTTCTTTGTTTCTTCTCCTCGCCACAGGAAGTCCCTTTGGATGGTTATTATTTTTTGTAGTATTCCTTTGGGGGTTGGGAAGATAGACATCATGAAGGTTGGGATTGCTTGCAATACAGACTTGGTCAGAATGAGTCTTTCGACTAGGTTGAGGGATCGATACATCCAATTTTTCACCCTCTCCTGTAACTTGTTTACTATTCCTTCCCAAGTTGACATTTTGTAAGCTTTGTCTGTTAGGGGGATACCCAAGTACTTAGATGGGATATTTTTGAGTTCAAAGTCCAAGATGTTGGCCAAATTCCTTTGGATTGTGGGGTTGGTATTGAAGAAGAAGATCATAGATTTGGAATGGTTGATCTCTGCCCCCGAGGCTTCCCCAAACTCTTCTAGGATTTGTTTGTAGGCTTTTGCTTCCCTGACAATGGGTATGCCATGAAGTAAGGTGTCATCTACGAACTATTGGTGTGTGGAAGTAGGGAAATTTTAAAAAGTTTTGATACCTATTATTTCACCTATTGCAATGTTTTTTTTATGCTTCAACTGAGACCTTCCATCATCAAAATGAACAGGAAGGGAGACAACGAGTCTCCTTGCCTGATGCCTCTTGTGGGAGAAAATGGTTTGGCAGGAGCTCCATTTACTAGTAGCAAGTAGCTTGTAGTGGATACTAGATTGACTATCCAACTGATCCAGTGTTGGGTGAAACCAAAGGCTTCCAGAGTCTTAACCAAATATTTCCAAGTGATTTTGTCATAAGCTTTTGCTAGGTCCAACTATATCATCATTCCCCCTCTCTTCTAAATCTTTAGTACGTGGATAAGCTCGTGGTCATGGATGATATTGTCCATTATTTGTCTCCCTTTCATGAAGCCTTCCTGCTCTTGTGAGACCAGTGTGGGTAGGAGGGGTTTTAACCTATTTTCTATCACTTTGGATATTATCTTATAAACCACATTGCACAGTGCTATAGGTATGTAACGATCTAGGGTTTTGGCTTCATTATCTTTGGGGATTAGTGTAATCATTGTAGCATTTATCTCTTTTAGAATGGAGGATGACCTTCTCGAGTCTTCCACTACCCTATAAACATCATGTTTGACTATTTCCTAGCAGGCTTTGAAGAACTCCACTGTGAAACCATCGTGACCTAGGGCTTTCCCATTGGGCATTTCCTAGAGTACTTGGTCAATTTCCTCCTTAGCAATGGGTTTTTTTAGGTTGTTATTTTGTTCATTGGTGACCAGGCAGGGGATATGATGCATTATCTTTTGTATGGCCTCTGTTTTGTCTTGGTTGGGTTCTTTGGCTATCTTGTGGAATTGGTTGACCAAAGTAGTTTCAATCTCATTATGTGACTCTCGCTCAATTCCATCCTGGTCCTTAATCTTCAAGATTTTGTTTTGGGCTCTTCTAGCCATGGTTGTTCTATGGAAAAACTTGGTGTTTCGCTCTTCTTCCCTTAGCCATATGATACAGAACTTCTGTCGCCAAAGTGTTTCTTCTTGCTGGCAATGGGATTCCCATTCCTTGGTCATCTGGATCTCTTCGTGTTTCTGATCCTCCATATATCCCTCCGAAATGCAGGTTTCCTAGAGTTTTTTCATTTTTGCTTCTATGTTGTTTTTCTCTTGGTTTATATTCCCAAAAGTGTCCTTGTTCCACTTCTTGAGCTTATATTTTATGTACTTGAGTTTCTTATAGAGTTTGAACATCCTTGTCCCTTTCTCTAGTTGCTCCTCCCACCACCACTGTTTGATTCTTTCCTTGAAGGTCGGGTGCTCGATCCAGAATTTCTCAAATCTAAAGGGTCTATTCTTTGGTGTATTTTGGAAGTCGGCTTCCAGTTGCACTGGCCAGTGATCAGATCCCTCCCAGGGAAGGATGTTGCAGTCTACGGTGAGCCCTGCATAATAATAAACTCTGAAACTAGGAATCTATCAAGTCTTATTGCGACCTGATGTTGCTTCACCCGTTTATTGTTCTAGGTGAACTGGCCATTATTGGTTTTGAGGTCAACCATCTCCATTGTGTCTATGAATTTTGAGAATTCTTTCACATCCCTATCCAGTCTTCTTGTTCCTCCTTTTTTCTCCGCAAGTGATGTGATGATGTTGAAGTCCCTTACCAGGATCAATTGGAGGTTTTTGGATCGGGTTTTAAGGTCTTCTAGGTCTCGTATCATTCCTCTCTTATCCTCTGACACATGGGGCCCATACACATTAGTGCATAGAATCACCTATGTGTTTCCAATGATTTGCATGCGAATCATTAGGGTGTGCTTGGTCGCTTCGGCTGCTGTTAGGCTCAGTACTTGTGGGTTCCACAAGGTGAGAATACCTCCTACCATTTGGTGGCCTATGATGGCCACCATATGGTACTTGCACCATTGTTGTTTGTTGATTGCCTCCATTATGTCTGTAGTACATTTTTGTCTCTTGTATGAAACATATATCCGACTATTCCTTCTTTAGTCTATTTCTAAGGATTCTCTACTTTCTCGAGTTGTTTAGGCCTCTTATA
>SNQJ01S0045461.1:19689-39405 GCA_010110895.2 Picea sitchensis
CCTAGTCTCCTATATATACCAAGGAGACATTTTCATTTTGAATCATCTTGTACTTGAACATTTAAGTGGGGTAAAAGGAGGTTGCCCCCTCGAAGAGGCTTATTATCTGAAATCATCTTTTTTTCAAGGCGTTGAGTACTTTTTCTGAGGTTTTTATATGCTATATTGATGTTTGGTTCTTAACAGAACCCCTTCTGGGGGCCCACTTTCCCCCATACCCCCCAGCCGGGGGGATAGTCCCCCCAGACCCCGCAGAGGGGGTACCCCCCCTCTGCACTCCCCCGCGTGGAAGAGTGTACATACTTCTGGGGTGTAAATACTTCATGGGGTATAAACATGGCTAAAAGAAAGGACCTCTGAATCAGGAAGATAATCAGGCTCCACAACCAACAATAAGGAAGAAAACGAGATTTCTAATGAAGTGTTAAATATCATGGTTCAAATGATCCACGGGTCTTAAAATTACTGATAGCAATTTCATAGAAAAAGTTGTAAACAACTTGATAACCAAATCAATCCAAACTATGAAAGATGTATAAAATAAACTTCAAGTTTATCATTCATTAGAAAAACATTGAAAGGGAAACATAGAAAAATATGGTAAACAAGGTTAAAGAACACATAGCTACAAGTTTGCAGGATTCAAAATCTCGTCTGTATCTTATATCACAGTGGATTGGAAAACTTTTAATACAATTGGCTCTCTCAAAAAACCAAAAGCCTTTTCTCAGTCCCCTCAAAATATATTTATACATCATCATCAAATATTTTCCCATTGGTGATTAACCAACTTCCTAAGAGTACGGTTACATGGATGAATCATGTCAAACTGTTTACATTTCTTTTCTAATTTCTAATGATGAAAATATTCAAAAAAGTACTTTTATGTCTATGTTGATGAACTTCCTTCCTCCGCCTCAAGACAGTGAACACATTTTCCCAAAAATTTCACCAAAACTCTGGGAACGTTTGGTATCTCTTTTGCCTCAAATATGAAGAATCTTTTCTGTAATTCGGGCAAACGATCTTCTATTATCTTCCTTGTGAACTTCATAGTTTGTAACTTTAAGTTCGGTATAACCATCCACTTGTCGATTTCGGAGATATTGATTACCTTAATTTTTGGGATCTCTACCTTCATTTCCTCCAAATCTTCCTTGAACCTTAGCTGGTGCTTGACAATGTTAATCTCACCTAATAACCTAAGACAATCATTTTTTCCAATATTCAATGATGTCTTTTCTAAGAGATCAAAAATCCTTTGACAATCATCATTAACATCTCTGGTTATTCTTTTATTTTTAGCCAGGTCTGCTTCCCACACTTTAAGTATTACATCTCCTTTAACTTGTTCTAAAATGGATAGTTTCTGAATCTTTCCGATCTCTTCCTTTATTGAAAGGGATGTTACTTTTTGGAAAGTTGTTCTCACTTCTTTCACTTCTCTTTCTTTCTGGAGAACATTCTCCAAAGATTTATTTGTTTCCTGAAAGTAATTCTGGACAACTTCCAGATTTGAAAACACTTTCTGTTGTTCCTCTTCTATTTTCAAATGTATTCCCAATACTTGAGTCTGGAAAATTTCAAGTTCTACCACTTGATTTGTAATAGAACTAATCTTATCTTGTAATTGTTTATTTGATTCTTCCTTCTTTAGGATCTGTGCTTGAGTGACCTGTATTATCTTCTTTGCCTCTTCCAAACTTGTTTTCATTTTCTGAATTTCTTGAATATCTTTTAATATAGCTTGTTCTAGACCCTTTTTTATTCCCCAACTAACATTTCTCTCAGTTTCTTTCAATTTATCTTGTAGTTGAGCTATCATTTGGTATTTTTGTTCCAACATGGTTGTCAAACTACCCACAGAATACAAATTTGCCGACACTAAAGCTCCCATCGTGCCTACTATATCTATAGCAAATTCTCCATCTTTAAGTTTCTTTCCATCTATAATGACCCTATGCTTTTTAACCGTCCCATCTCCTCTTGGATGGATTTCCTATTTCAAGATTTCCCTTCTCTTTTTACTGAAAAAATAATCTGATGGAGGAATCTCATCTCTAGAAATTGGATCCAGATCACTGACATATAGAGCTCCCTAAGGGGGGTTTCCATAAGTGGACTGCAATGGATTCAAGGAAGTAATGGGACTTCCAAGCTCTATCGATGTTGTTCCTCCTGTCTTTTCTGGAACATCTTTAGGGATTTCTAGGGATGTTTCTAGCTCCTTTCCCTTCCCTGCCTCTGATTCTTTTGTTTGGGAAATTCATGTATCTTGTGAAGGTATTCCAGTATCTTTCATCTTTCCTTTAGTATTTTCTTTGTCCTATATATTTGTTTCAAAGCCTAGGGGAGGCCCTTCCTACTCTAGAGGTGGGGTTGTAGCTTCTCCCTGCAAAGTTTTGGGTAAACAACTTCACCTATGGCTCTGGAAGGATGAGAAACCAATCTCTGTGTCAGGTGGGAGGGTCTGTACTCTATTCAATACCTCTTCATAGGATTTAACATCCTTAAATACATCATCATAAACAAATGTTTCATGCTCACATGCTTTTAAATTACAATGCATCAAATGTTTGCTTATTAATTGATAGGGGTCATGCTTTCTGTGTTCAATATCTACCAATTTTACTTCTTCTAGTGATTCAGCTTCTACTTTAGAATGGCCTAGATTCAGTAATGAAAATTTCCCAACATGTATAGGGAAAGTTGGCCATGACTTCTTCTGAGCTACCTTTAGCTCCAATCCAATGCCGCCTTTTACTATCTGGTGGGCTACCTCTCTACACACCAATCTACTCGGTAGGAATTTAGGGAGTGCATGAGGGGGAATAGAACAACCATAAACCCTAATGTAAGAAAAATTCTCGTCAATAAACCAATCAGCTATTGCTTTAAGATTTTATGTGACTGTATCGGAAATGAGAGGGGGTTCACATCCAAAAAATATTTTATGCATCGGAATTATAACAAAATGACAAATTTCATAAAATGCATCCTTAGCATTTTCTTCCCAAAGGGAAAAATGATATTCATGAATGGGTTCTAGATAGGGTATGTTCCAAGTCCAATTCATTAAGGGAAAAGGAGTCACATAGCAGATTGCATCCATAATGTATGCTGACATGTAAAAGGCCATTCATTATCCCTTTGATTTTGCAACTTTGTAGTTTGAGATTTCTTGTGTTAGGTTATCCGACAAAATCTTACTCCAGTTAAAACCATACCCTTCTGAAGCTTCTTCTAAAAAGGGCACCCAATCTGCATGAAAATGGCAGGGATCTGTTCTCCTGAAAAGTCTACATAGCATAATGGCTACATAGACCATGTATTCATTCAAGGATTTTGTAGCATAAACCCCATGGGTATTGGCTCTAAATTTTGATGGACACCTCCACCATTCTCTAATCATATCAAGATAAGTCCGATCTACCTCAGTCCATTCTTTCCTCTGAAACTCTGCTAAAAACTCGGCATTAAAAGTATGTTTAGGATTCGGCGAGAGTTTATACATTACTTGTATATGTTCTGGTCTGAATGAGCCGACGATGACTCCTTGATCATTTAATATGCTCCTCGTTGAGATATCGACCTTTTCCAGGGCCCAACTAATCATATCATTGTATGCTACAAGCCGAGGGCACGCAACGATCTTATGAAGCTTTGATTCAGCTATGTCCCGATAGTGATTCTTAGAATCAGGATGACCATTCTTGAGTTCACATTCTAGAAATTTAGAAATTTCAGTCCAAGATTTAATGGAGTCTATAGTGTGTGGCGTGGTGTCGGAGATGATATCTCCTTCCTATGTATCTTCACTCTTCTTCGGTTGCTTTTTCGGTGCCATGAATTTACGTTAAATGGAAAACCTGTCACAGAAAATGAATGAATGAGCTCAGCTGAGTGTTTCTTGCACTTGATAAAATGAAAACACAAACATTCAAATGCTCTTTTAATTCATTTAAAAGTGACGGGATTGACGCAGCTGACAAGAATTCAAGGCATTTAATGTGAAATATATTTTACTGAGATACGCATTAGTACCACGTATCACCATTGATTCATTATTTAAATGGTCATATTTTAGCGCCTTTGGATTTTTTAAGAAAACTCGGGACATTTTACTCAATCGGAAACTAAAACATGAATGAAACCTTAAAAAAAATGATTATCATTAATCATGCTTTGGAAAAAGGTTAATTGGTGTTAATCATAGATTAAGACTGAAGATTTTTCTTTTCGGTATTTCGGGGATCGTGTTGTCGAGAAGTATGTCATCAATGAAATCTGATCTCCGAAATCGTGAAATTGTGACGTGTTAATTAAGACTTAAACGTTTTAGCAAAGTGATTGATTGATATTTAGTGTTTCGGGATTTCGGGGATCATTTTGACATGAAGTATGTCATTGACGAATCTCGATTTCCGAAGTTGCAAAATCGCGACGTGTTTTAAAAATAGGACTTAAAATCATCTTAATTAATTAACTAATTAGGGTTAAGGACAAAATAGAGTTAACTCAGTTTAACACAAATTATGGATCAGGATTTCGCGATTGGGGATTTTGGGGATCATTTTGACAAGAGATGTGTTATCACTGAACCCCGAATCCCGAAATCGCGAAATGATTAACTTAAGCCTTAACTTTTTGCGTTAGAGAATTGATTAATTACCATTTAAACTAACTCTCTTTATTTCAGGAAATCGGGGATCGTGATTTCGCGATTCAATTTGTATTGAAAAATATGTTTTCAACAAACCCCGAATCCCGAAAATTCTTTAAAGTTAACCTTTAATCCATTAGTTTCAAATCTTATCATGATTAAAATAATTTAATAGAAAATGCGTCGGGATTCTTATAATACTTTTAGGTTTTTTCCTTTTATTATTTAAATAATTGATTTCTTCGGGAAATCGGTACCGTGTGTTTGGGAATGATATCGAAACTTGTGTTTTATGAAAAGCCGAAACCCGAAAAAGGAAATTTTAGGTCTTAGGGATAAAAAATTTAAGAATTTTTTCAACATAGGCTCCAACTGGGGACCTCATCTCCTTGTGGGACGAGAAGAACATGTAGACTTAGACCCTTCATTGGGTTAATGGGGTCAAGGGTTTATCCCTGCAGAAATTGCTAAGGAAGGGGATACAGAGGAAAAAAAGGAGATTTCATTTTTATTTCTGAAAATCTTTTGAAAATTTACATTTGTTGTAAACTCAGTTGTAGTCTTATTCATGATATTCTTCTTCCTGTTACTAAAATTAAGTTAGCATTAAGATGACGAAAACAATCTTAGGAAACTCAACAGATTTGTGGCTTTTAACTTGCATCAAACGAAGCAAAATTCATATTTTCAATTGGGGAGCCCTGTCTTGACTTGGGATGCAGATCCGATTTCAAAAAAACTAGTAACTAGAGTAGAGTGGTATTTAAGTATGAAAACCTTATAGATACCTCAGATATTGCTTCACTACCAGCGAGCCTGTTCAGTACCCCGATGAAGTTATTAACTATGCATTTTTTAGCAGAAGGATGGAAACATATGTACAAACACAGGGATTTGAGGTTTGGCAATCAGTTGTGTATGGATACAAAGAACCAACAGTTCTGCCAGCAAATGAAAATGGAAAGAAACTCAGTCTAAAATAAATCAAAAGCCACAAATGCACTTCTAAATGGTATTTTTGATTCAATATATACCAAAGTTATACATTGTACCTTCACTAAAGATATTTGGGAAAAACTTCAAAATATTTATGAAGGATATTCAAAAGTCAAAGAAGCAAAGCTTATAACTTATAGAGTTCAATTCGAACAACTAAAGATGAAGGAAGATGAGAATATTGCAGCTTACTTCTTACAAGTTGATGAAATAGTGAATGAAATCATAGGATTGGGAGAAGAAGTTGATGAATCTTTAATTGTTCAAAAGGTATTAATATCTCTTCCAATGAGATTTTATCCTAAGATCTCAGCACTAGACGAAAGAGTATATCTAGACTCAATAAAAATATATGAACTACATGGAATCTTGATAGCCTGTGAAATGAGATCTGAACAGGAAAATACAGGTATAAAATAAGAAACATTCAAATCATCCAAAAGGTCAAAGAAAAAGAGAAAGCAAAAAGAAAAAGAATATAGCAACAACAGTGACATCTCAGAAGATGATGAAGAAGTGGCCAACTTTGTCAAAAGATTGAAAAAGGGAACTGGCGAAAGATATAAAGGTAATCTTCCATTGATTTGTTTTAACTATGATGGTATTGGTCATTTTGCTAACAAATGTCCTCACAATAAAAGTAAAATACATGAAGAGGATGATTAAAAAAAAAAACAAAAATATAAAAGCAAAAGAACCAAAAAGAAATTCTTCAAGAAAAGTTTTTGCACCAAAGAAGACTGCTCCTCATCAGATGAAGATGAAGTCAGTGAAAGTGAGACAAAAAGAGTTATATTCATGGCAATAGAAGACTCTGATAAAGAAACTCCAGGAAGAACTAGAGTAGAAAGAAGACATTCAAAATTCAAACTCTAAAGAAATAGAACAAATGATCACTAAAGTAAAGGTTCAAATAGAAGAAGACAAAATAATCGAAGAAGCACTCAAAGAACAACTAGAAGAAAAATACATGATCATTGGAAATTTGGAAGCAGAGGTTGTTATATTGAGAAAATACCTTCAACAAAAGAATATCAGAACAATTCAAAGATTTTGGATAATATTATCAATAGTCAAAGGCCACATCATAACAGGTCTAGGATAGGATACAATCAGACAAAAAGAGGCTCAAGCTCCAAAACCAAAAATAAAGAAACATAACCATGAACCTATCCAAAAATAGTTAGAGGAGACAAGAAGTTTTTCCAGTAAGATCATAGGGACACTCCTCCACCTAGAAGAGTCAGATTTCAAAATCAATGACAATCAGAAACAAGAAAGCCTTAGGATGAAGAAGGATTCAAAAGAGTAACTACTTTCAGAAGATCTGCAACTCCCAAGTATCAAACTGTATTTTTTGGTTTATGTTATGCATGTAATAATTTTGTACATAAAGCTATAAATTGTAGAGCTAATAGTAGGAACATAAACAACTTTGAAAGTCATGCACAAAATGGGTATCCAATAAGGCCTAATGAAACACAAAGAAGAGGCTACAACATGTTTGAATCATTGAGCACTGAAGTGGAATAATACAAATGAAACAACTTTGGACACATGGAAAAATATTGTAGAATGACAGCCCGTACTAAAGAATCATAGCATAATAACAACAGTCATAGACATGAACCTCAATAGAGAATATGGATAAGAAAGGAGGATCAATTTAACAATGAAGAATGCACACTCTCTTTATAGGCTAAACACAAGAAACATGGTTGGTATGTTGACAATGGTTGTTCAAAACACATGACAGGTGATGAAGACAAGTTTCTTACATTAAGAAAGGAAAGAGATGGATCTGTCTCTTTTGGAAACGATGACTGAGCTAGAATCATTGAAAAAATGCACAGTTAGAAATGGAAACAAGAATACCAAGGCAAAAAATGTTCTACTAGTGGAAGATATGAAACATAATATTCTAAGTGTAAGTCAAATGTCTGAACAAGGCCATACACTTACCTTTGATTCACAAAAGTATGTTGGCACAGGGGTAGACCCAGGGTTCAACACTCAAGAGCGCACCAACAAATCCCTAACTACTAGCCCTTTTAGCAACACATGTGAAGAAGATGAAGTCTCACCCGAGGTAGAGGCAAGGGTTGTTGCAAGACTCAAGTGTATGCAATCTTAGCTGGGACACATATATGTGATTATATCTCTTACAGAGCACTTAGCATCGGTCATTCATCAATATTCACCCTTTATTATACTTCGCAGACAACAAAGAGCATCACAACATTCACTAGATCTAAGATATCTCAGCACTTAACCATAGAAACATAGATTAGATCCAGTAGATCAACACTAAGCATCCTTATATATGTCATATCTAATGTTCGTACACATCTAAAAAGCACCAAGCATGAGTAGATCTATCTAAATACATCAAAGCAAAGAAAATGTAAGAATAGTGAGTCGAAGCACAAAGCATAAAACATAGATTTATGTGGTTCACCCCCACCCTAGGGCTATGTCCACAAGATATTCTTATTATTGTCTTCAGTCAAAATAGGTTACAAGCACTAAGCCTTCAAACCCTTACTCTGCACAAGACAAAAGATCTGTGCAACTCGCTAGATCCTTCTTCCTTGCATTACAGCACAACGCCTTCTATATCTTCACATAGAGCCTTGCACCTAGCTCTACAAATCTATACATAATGCACTGATCCTTTGATCACGC
Organism: Picea sitchensis; assembly: GCA_010110895.2. Lineage (NCBI taxonomy): Eukaryota > Viridiplantae > Streptophyta > Pinopsida > Pinales > Pinaceae > Picea > Picea sitchensis. The sequence goes on from SNQJ01S0045461.1 coordinate 28,034, forward strand.
AGATCCCACTTTGGCACTTAGCCTCTATCACATAGATACAATATCAATTGCACTAAGCAATCACTCTTCATTCTCTTACATTGCCTGTCTATTTATACATACAAAAGTGGGCCTAAACGTGTGTAAAACCGACAGACCAACATCCCTTTCCCATTACATTATCCTAAAACAACAAAAAGAGATCCAAAAGGGGCCCGAGATTCTGCAATCTCTGCTTCACCTGGTGCTCCATCTTCGACAGTCTATCGAAGTCCCAAAAATAGTCAAAAATGACCAAGTAACTCCCAAAACTTGGTCAAGGGCCAATAGGCCCCCAACACTCACCTGTGACTCGTCTCGCATCAATCTGGTCTAGTCACTTCTACTTCGAATTCCTCGAGCTTGGCTCAAGCTACTTTGACTTGTTGTAGTGTGACAGCCTCTTGCTCAGTGAACTCCTGGATCACTGTGTCAGTTACTGGCCCTTCTAGGCGTTGTTTTGCTGTGATGGTGATCCGTTCTAGTGCGGCTCCCTGGATTTTAACTTTAGCAAACAGTTAGCATGCCTTTTCTTGGACTGGTTGAATTCGTTGAGAGACTTCCATCACTTTACTTTGCAGTGTGTGTACCTGTTGTTGGGCGGTACGTTGTTTTGGAAATTTCTTCATTCTTTCAACTGGGGTCAAGGCCTTCAACTGCGCTTGTAGCGTATCTACATGCAACTTTGCTTCTTGGAGTTGTGCCTCTAATTCCTACAACTCTGGATTTTTCGTGAGGTTCTCATAAGTCTGGGCGCTCCTAGTGCTCAGTTGTTTGTATTCCAAGGCAAAGGTTTTTAATTGGCCAACTACGCTGTAGGTAGTTACTTCCCTTAGATATCTTATTTCTTGAGGAGTCTCAAGTACTATATGAAGTTCCAGATCTGCGATGTGTTGCTGAAGTTGTTGGATCACTTCTCCAAGCTGTGTCAGCTGCTGTGGAACATGTTCTTCAGTTCTGACTTCTATGATTGTCACAGAGTGAAGTTCTCTGTTGACCTGTTCCTTCACTTCTAGTTGTTCTATTGCCAACTGGTCCTTGCTCTATTGTAGTGTTGCTTTCTCCTCATCCCACTTCACTTATAAGGCAATATTTTCTCATTTGGTGTTACTGCATTGTGTTGGAAGATCCTCCTATGCTTGCACCAAATCCTGGGTGGCGTGTGTTGTCTCTTCTTGAGCTCGTTGAAGGTGAGCTTCGACTTTATTGGTGATCTGGTGTAATTGGGTAGGCTTGTCGGTTGTTCCTTCTATTCCGATTTTCAAGGGCACTATAGAAACTGCTCAACTAGACTGGAGTGCCTGCTGCACTTCTTGAAGTTCACCCTTGATTCGGCTGAATACCTCATCCTTCTTTGCTTCTTGATTTTATGCAATCTCTATTGAAGCAACATTCAACGCAGCGACTAAAAAGTCAAAGTCATCTGGTGTGAGGGTGGTATTGAACATAGTCCAGGTGGCCTTGGTTTTCTTTTGGGATGAGGGCCTTATTAGGGAAATCTTCCTTTTCTTAGAGGGATCCTCCTCCTCTCTAGGTGGGGTAACCTCACCTTTGTTTTGCTCGATTTTTGTGCCCCCTACTTCTTCACCATCACCTCCCTGCGTAGGTGAGATCAAAGTAGTCTTCATGGATGTACTAGTGACATATTGAATATCACCATCCTTCTGTGTCTTGCTTGGTCTAGGTGTATCTAGCATAGCTTCAGGGCTATCCATGTCGGACATGTCTGCGGAGTCCACTGGAACAAGGAGGTTCACCGACCATTCCTTCATAATCTTCTGCAAGTCTTCTTCTGTCAACTTGTAGTATGACTAGAGTTGATGTTTGTGTTCAAAAAAATGCATTGTGATATATGTGAAGTGGCGGTCTGCACAAAATTTTATCAAGGGTCTAAACCTGTATAGTGTGTTTGGGGTAAGGCGCAGTGTAGACTGGATTGCATTCTTCAACTAGTTGTAATAAGCATGGAAGATGACATTGGACTTCCACTGCTTGTTCATGTCGTTGGAGTACCACAATGTACAAAACTTCACAGCTAGTGGTTCGAAGGGTTCGATCTCTGAAAAAGTGGCACCTTTTGGTAGCTCCCAGGTGATGAAAGCGATGAGTATGAGCAACCAACTAAAGTGGAATTCATACCCTTGGTCTTGTGCTTCTCTGCAATCAAGCTCTAACTGGTTTACAAGGTACTGTGCCCAGTTCATCTATAGTCCCTCGGTGCACTTCCTTTTGAGGTCAACTATGAATCCATTCACTTGTGTTGGTTTTCTCTTGCACACTAGCTTGTCTGTGATCAATTGACATGCAAGGTGCACTACGCCACTCTGGATAGAGGCTACCTTGTATCCTCGCGTACCTTTCTGGACATCGACATACGTTTCTTTTATCCTCTGTGCTAATGCTTGGTCTGAGGTCTTTCCGGGGTAAAAATCCTGTGGTTTGGGGCCCTGCATACTAATCCCTATGATCCGATGGATCAGGGTTGGATCCACAGTGATGCGGTGTTCCAACCATAAGTATCCTCTGTGGTAACAGGACAACAACAGTTTGACGCATGCATTGACTTCCTGGTGTCTGCCAACGTGTGGGATTTTCATCACGTTAAGAAGTTTGGACTGCATGAGGTTTTGAGTCCAGGACTGCGGGACAATCTTAGAATTCTTTCCTTTGGTCTTGTTTAAGTACTTATGCAGAGCTAGCATGTTTTAAGCTTTGTGATCTCCAAGGTTTAAATCACTGAATTTCAATGCTGTGAGCTTATCCTGGTTGACCCGAACTACGTGCACCCCTTTCGGAAGGTACACGGTGATCAAGGTGTACTCGAAGTCTCGAGGTACACTGTCACGGTTGATGGCACCTCTTAGAGGTGGTAAGTAAGTAAGTAGAATATGCGGAATAAGCTTGGAATTTGCGATGTCATCCCTGTGCTTAGTCCGTTTCTCATCGGTCGGTCGGGATGGATCAGCATGAGAAGTGGAAGGGGAGGCCTGTACTCCTCTCGTTGACGAGGCTTGGAGTAATCCTATAGATAATCCTTGCTTCAACATGAATCTCTCAGTCATTAAGTCAATTAAAACTTCTTCAATGACTTTCTCAGCAACACTGAGCTCATCTGACATACAAGCTTGAGTCAACTTAGCTCGAGTGTGAAATGAATTCAAAGACTATAGTGAATGATATGGGAACAAGGCAATGACCATAGGGTGAAGTAATCTCAAGCTTTGGGTGCAAATTCTCAATGAGCAAAAAGTATTCTCGGTGCATGGTGCGACAGACTAAGTAGGAAACTTAGCAACGGTCTACTTTCAATGGGTATGAGGTTGCATTAACTTATGTTCTATCTGTTATGGCATAGTCTAATGGTCTAGTGGCGAGCCATAATGTTTTCTGACCCATTCGTAGCAGTAATCGAATGATTATATTGGCTTCCAACGACTATATTTCTTCGCCTCAATGAAGTGGCATATGTCATTGTTTTGATATCTTGGCGAAGCTCCAATTCTGCAAAATGTCTTGTTGCGATGTACCTTCTGGGATCTTCTGTAATTTTTCAATATTAGCCTTCTTCTTACTTAGCTTTCTATCCTTTTTCCCAGTGAGCTTTGTCTCGGTGATTCTCTTCCCATTTTGATTCTTATTTTCTTTGGACATAGGCACTTCATGATGGTGATATTCTCTGCTAGGACTTAGAGGTAATGCCTCTTCTTTACCTGGAATAGGTACTTCAATCGTCTTTGGGTGTTCTGACATTATTACAGTTTTGACATCTGGGTTTCTAGTTCTAAGTAGATTTGATCCGCTTTCATGTTCTTCAATTAGCTGTGTGATCCTTTTAGTATGAAATATTTTAACTCTTATCTCTTCTGCTCTAAAGTTTCTTCTTCTTCCTTTTTTCTGGCTTTCTTTCTTTCAATCTAAGGTTTTCCAAGTAACATAGTAAACGAGGCGATGTCCTCAATAAATTTGATAATCTCAAAATCTTCTTCTGTTGAAGTTCCATTGATTGTCATAAGTATCTGAGCGAGCTTTCCACATAATTTTATGAGTTTTCCTCTGAATATTCCTATTCCTCCCAATGAAGGAATCATGGCAAGCTTCCCTATAGCTTCCCAAGTTCATTCTGGCATAATGTTCACTTGTTTTTCTTCATCAAGAACATAGTCAATGTTGAAGTCCCCTATTCTTGCTTCAATTTTCTCCTTTTCTTCGAATATTTCTGATAATCAGGCATCTTTATGTTCCTTCAGGGTTTCTTGCATCTGTATTAATACTTTCTCTGATTCTTGTTGGGGTTCTTCTATTTTTGGATCTGTTTTAGGGTTTCCCTAGTTTAGATTCATTCTTTCAAGCTTAGCAATCATTCTAGGGAAATCCAATACTTCATGGTCCATAGCTTTACAACAGAGACAACTAGGTCTTCCACCAGGGCATTCCTTATCTAGATGGCCTAGTTTTCTACAACTGTAACAGAGGGTTAGTATTCTCTTTCTTCTAAATGATCCCCAGTTTCCTCTATACTGCACTCTAGGGTCATAGGAGTTAACCTGCAACAAATTATTTCTAGGATCATGCATCCATTGGTTAGTCCAAACATTCTTTCTATACATAGGTATAACATATCTATCATTATACTTATCATATCTATTCATATCAAACTTTCTTTCGTCTATTAATGCCCTAGTTTTTAAGCTAGGACAAAATCTATTAATCATACCTAGATCCATATTCTAGAAACAAAATTTTTCACTTATCTTACTTTTATAGGGCACCAAGCTTCCAGATCTGAAATCTTTTAACTATTCTTACCTTTATTAGAGCATGAAGCTTTTTAGATCTTACCTCTTTTCTACAGATCTGACCTCTTTTCTGTAGATCTGATCTCTTTTCTGTAGAAACTTCCACTTTTACCTTTCTTAGAGCACAAAGCTTTCATGTATTTCTTCTTTTCTTCAGATATGACCTTATTCTTGGAACAAAGCTTCACAGGTCGAGTAAAAAGCTGTGCACTAGGGCACATATCTATGCACAAAGATTTCTTTTGCACAAATCTTTTTCTTCCTTAGTTCCTAGCAATCACAGTTTCAGGTCCCGACAACGGAACCATTTGTTGGCATAGGGGCGGACCCAGGGTTCAACGCTCAAGAGTGCACCAACAAAGCCGTAACTATCGGCCCTTTCGGCAACACCTATGAAGCAGATGAAGTCTCACCCGAGGTAGAGGCAGGGGTGGTTGCAAGACTCAAGTGTCTACAACCTTAGCTGGGAAATAGATCTGTGATTATATCTCTTACAGAGCACGTAGCATCGGTCATTCATCAATAGTCACCCTTTATTATACTTCACAGATAGCACAAAGCATCGCAACATTCAATAGATCTAAGATATATTAGCACTTAACCATATCAACATAGATTAGATCTAGTAGATCAACACCAAGCATCCTCATATATGTTAGATCTAACATTTGTACACATCTAAGAAGCACCAAACATGAGTAGATTTGTCTAAATACATCAAAGAAAAGAAAATGTAAGAACAGTGAGTCAAAGCACAAAGCATAACACACAGATTTACGTGGTTCACCCCCACCCTGGGGCTACGTCCACAAGATCTTCTTCTTATTGTATTCAATCAAAATAGGTTACAAGCAATAAGCCTTCAAACCCTTACTCCGCACAGGACAGAAGATCTGCACAACTCACTAGATCCTTCTTCCTTGCGTTACAACACAAAGCCTTCTATATCTTCACACAGGGCCTTGCACCTAGCTCTACAAATCTATACAGAATGCACCAAACCTTTGATCACACAGATCCCTCTTTGGCACTTAGCCTCTATCACATAGATACAATATCAATTGCACTAAGAAATCGCTCTTCCTTCTCTTACATTGCCTATCTATTTATACATACAAAATTGGGCCTAAACGTGGGTAAAACCCACGGGCCAACATCCCTTTCCCATTACATTATCCCAAAACCCAAAAAGAGACCCAAAAGGGGCCCAAGATTCTACAATCTCTGCTTCGTCTGGTGCTCCATCTTCGACAAGATGTCGAAGTCCCAAAAACAGTCAAACATGACCAAGTAACTCCCAAAACTTGGTCAAGGGCCAACAAAGTATGAGATAAGAAAAGCAGGTTCAAGAAATTGATTGCAACAGTTGCAATAACTTCAAGCAACATATATGTATTAAGTGGAATTGGAAATGAAAAGTGTTTTCTAGGAAAAGAAGATGAAGGTTGGCTATGGCACAGAAGAATGGGTCACATAAATTTTGATAACCTTGTCAAAGTCACCAAAAAGGAAGTAGTCAGAGAAATTCCACAAATCACGAAACCAACCAACACATTATGCAAGCATTGTCAACAAGGAAAGCAAACAAAGAACGGGTTCAAATTAAAGGAATACTCAACAATAAGTCCACTGAAAATTGTGCATAATGATCTAGTTGGACCAACTAGAACAAAGGTTTTAAAAGGTGAGAAATGATTTATGTTATTAGTTGATGATTATACAAGAATGACTGCAGTTTGATTTCTCAAAAATAAGTCAGAAGAATTTGAAAACTTCAAGGTTTACAAGGAAATGGAAGAAAATGAAGTGGATTCAAAAATCAAATGTTTGAGATCTGATAATGGAGGAGAGTTTACTTCAAAGGAATTTATGGATTTATGAAGCAAGCATGGAATAAAAAGGCAATTCTTCGTTGCTAAGACACCTCAACATAATGGAGTTGTTGAAAGAAAGAACATGATAGTACATGAAATGGCTCAAACAATGTTAATGGATTCTAAATTGATAGATGTCCTTTGGACACATGCAGTGCATACAACAATTCACATTCAAAACAAATTAATGCTTAGAAACAACAGTTACAAAACTCCCTATGAGCTATGGAAAGGAAGACCAACAAATGTGAAGCATTTCAGAGTGTTCGGAAGCTAATGCTACATCAAAAGAGAAGATGGCGGAATGCGAAAGTTTGACTCTCATGTGGACAAAGGTGTACTTGTCAGTTACTCAAGTACAAAGAAAGCATACAAGTGTGACAATCTAAGGCTCAACAAAGTTGTGGAGAGAATCAATGTAACAACTGATGAAATAGGTGGATGGAAATTAAAAGAAGAAGAAAAGGAATCAGTGAAACACTTTTATGAAGAAGAAGAAAATGATGAAGAAGCAATAGAAAGGGAAGATGAAGAATATTGGGTAGAAGTAGAAGAGAAAGTTTAGCACGTGCCTTCGAAGACACCTAGAAAATGAGTACAGATGAATCATCCTTCAGATCAGATTATCATAAACAAGGATGGAGGAGTTGATACTAGAAGAAGAATTTGTTAACTAGAACAACAACACCTGACACTCTTATCTACAATTGAACCAAACAATTTTGAAGAGGCCAATAAGGTTGAATCCTAGAAAAAGGCCATGAATGAAGAATTGGATCAAATAGAGAAGAATGAAACTTGGGAATTGGTTCCAAGACCAAGGTATAAGAATGTGATTGGCACAAAGTGGGTTTTCAGAAATAAATTTAATGAAAATGGACAAGTTACAAGGAACTAAGCTAGATTGGTATTGTTGGAAGCCAATTCAATTTTTTCTATTATCTTATCAGCTGCCTACACCTATGTCTTCTGAACTTCAAATTGTCGTCGCATTTTTCAAACAGACGATATTTTCATTTCTTGCGACACTTGCAAATTTGTTTCCATTAAGTTTTCACGACTGTAAGCGTGAAAACTTCTCCTTTCATGGTCACATTTCGATTACTATTTGAATTGTCGTTATATTTTTATCGATATTTTCTATTGCACTTACGTTTGGTTTATCGTTATATGGCTGAAAAGATTTTTAAACTATGCCCATTTGGAAATTCTTACTTTGATTGCGTAACTTGATTTTATTAAACTTATGAGGCATTGAGCATGTGGGTTTATACTTGATTCTATGAATTGCATAAGGGTCATGACTTATTTTTGTTTTTATATATAATGTGATCCTTATGATAATCTTTTTATGGCTCTTGGCTTGTAAAGTTTATAAATATCGATTGGCACAATGGTTTAAAACTTTTGATTAAACATTTATCCAATGGTGCATGGTTAACATTTGGGTTTGATTTCACGTTGAATGACATTGGTTTAAAAAAATACTATGGTAATGGCGCGTTGGCATATCACTCACCGTTTGATTCTTTGGTTGGCAAATGATTGGTTTTGAACTATGCTATGATTGATTGAACATATGTGGAATTCACCAGTTGTACTTTACCATAACTATTATGCATGGCGGTGAACAACTCCACCACCCTCACATGCGCACATTAATGTGTTCCCCCTTTGATCGTTTGTTGTTGTTAAACCAAATGACTCTGCTCCTGTGCATTGGGAAATTTGAACCAAACCCTTACCATGTGCTCACACCATGGCTCCAGTCGTGAGGGCTGAACCCAATGGGAGCTAGGCTCTGTTGATGTTCGATAATGCCCGCAGTGACCTCGAGGAAAATGGATGGCTTCCATTTATACAAAAATTTGAGGGTTTTAACCTCTGCGTAGCTCGGCAATTTTCTTTGACCTTTGATGGCTGTCGAGCCAAGGTCGGCGATGTTCAATTGGAAATTGATGAACAGTTTCTCAGTTTGGCTGTCGAGCCAAGGTCTTGCATAGAAGCCTGTTTAAAATGTCAAAGAAATACAAAAGGAACCAGGTTGATAGTAGCCTTTTTCATTATGGTCTGGTTAAGATTATTGTGGTCTACCATTTGAGTCTGCGCAGAGATTGTTGGAGCAGTTTCATGGCTCGCAACGGTTTTGAGGATTCGAACCCTCCACAGGTTGACAAACCTGTGGTGAGAGAGGTTAAGTCTATACCCTCAGTACCATACAACATCCTACTACCTAAACCCTTTCCCAACTCACCTATCGACCTACCCCACACTGTGACTAAGAATGTCAAGACTGTTAAGCTTGTGGGCAAAAATCCCAAGGCAGAACCCACTGTAAACGCCAAAGGCAAAAAGACTGCTCGTTTAATTTCGCGAATGGAAAGAAATAAGTCAAAACCCCCTTTTAATCCTAACCCTATCATGTTGAGTGAGGACTCTGATTCTGAAATAGAGTGTTTCTTGGCTAGCGAATACCCCTATTCGCAAGGTCTGTGTGCCAAACCCTCGTTTGAATTTGTGACAAACCTACCCCCTTGCCTACAAAATGACCCTAATTACCTAGGCATTAAGCTGCCTTGTGAAACCCCTGGTCATTCATCCAAACCCTCTCCTTCTCTGTCTAAATCTACAGTGCCACTCTGTGATCAATGCAGCTCGTGGTTAGAGAGATATTATCTTGATGTGCCAATTCTACAGTCAAGAATTCACTCTTTGGAGGACTAGGTTGCACTGCTTACCAGTCAAAAGGCTAAGCTACAAGCCACTGATAAAAAGAAAAGGACGACAAGCTCCATCTTGTTTAAAAATGTGGAATCAGCTACAACAGTTGTGAATTCTAAGTTGGCATAATTTGAGCAGCCTCACACAGGTATGTTTTGATATCGCTTGTTTATATAACGAATTCGAACTCGATTTTGAATAGCTCTATTTCCAGCATTGATTTGCTCTATCACATTGTATGCAATCTGTACATAGCTTTGCTTTGATTAATGGAAGTTTGTTTTCCCAGTTTATCTTTTATTGGATTTTCATCGATTTGATTGAGCTTGGTGTGGATTTGATTTGTTGGATTTAGTTAAAGTGAATGCTCTGCTGTCAATTGAAGTCGTTTGTATCTATTCTAGACAGGAGCCATTTCTCATATTTAAATTTTAAACATAATTACATTTCGATTCGATTTGGTTATAATGCATACGCTATGATTGGCAACAGTTTTGATATGGATAATTGTTATGGTTTTATGTCCCATATGACCTTCGAGCAACATGAATACAATTCAGATTATTTTCAATGTGATTCTATGCAAATTCACCCAAATCATGAATAGATTCAATTCATAACAACTATGCTATAAACTCAGCCGGTTAATTCACATTGGTTTGTTGTTAGTTCCACCATGCTATCAGTCGGATTCATATTGCAATGAATATGATGTTTGAATTTGATTCGTAGAACGAGTTTGACTATATCCAGATTCACGATCTATTTCCATATTAAACTCAGTCATGATTTGTTTTGATTATTTGCCCAGTTTGCAATTATAACTTTTGTTGATTATATTAAGATTGCGATCACAATTCTGTTGACTGTGCAAGGATCAATCACAAATTTGGTTGGGTCGATGTTGTTACTTGTGATTTCGTTTACACATAATCGAAACAATTTTTCCATCTGTGTATTCGATTAAAAACGATGTGAATATTTTTCTATCGATTATAACTATAATGAGTTGAAAATGGTTGTGTTGGATTAGATCGTATCACATACGATATAAATCATCATCGATTTCATTTGGATATGAAACAGTCTTGTCACTGTTTGACCCGATTTTATGGTAACAGTAAAACAGAGTATTCCTACCCCTGTTTTCGATTGAATCACTTTTGATTATGTTTAATGTTGAAAGATAAAATCATTTGAATCTTGAGTGATTCGTTTTAAATGATCATTGGAATAAAATTGGTTTTAATTATTTTAAAAGATTTGATTTGATTTCGATTTTGATCCTGTATGTTATTTTAGACTAGCTACAGAATTAGATGATTCTGTAGCTTAGTCTGTAGGATCAAATTTTTATTATTTTACTAATAAAATATCTTTCTAACTTGTTATTATTGGTCTATTGTAGATGAATTCGAAATTGCAGTGGATTTGATGAAGCAGTTAGAAGATATTTGAGATATTTTACTTGCATTTTAATTTCCTAGTTTAGTCGATTTTGGGAATATTTTCCCAGATTATGTAAAAAAGTTTGATACTATCCACAAGGAGGTTTTACCCTGTGGAGAGACTTATAAATACTTATCATTTTTGTAATAATATCATCCTCATTCATGGGAGAACAAGGATATTGAATTTTAATACAGACTGAGACAGAATTTGATATTCTGCTACAACTTTAGCTTTCATAATATCAATATTTTGTTTTATGTTTATGTGTATCTATTTGCATTTGGTTAATGACTACTTTAGCTATCTTAATCATTCGAAAATGATATAATTTAATCATTGTAATCCATATCTGATTTCTTCCGAGTGTATAAAAAACATAGCAATTGCTTGATTCAGTTTGTGAACGACAGATTTCTCTTCTTCATAAGTTGGATTATTAAGTATAAGTTTTTGCATAACAGGTTTCCCTTATTGCAGAGATTTATAAATCATATAATTGTTATGATTTTTT
>SNQJ01S0045461.1:45569-84693 GCA_010110895.2 Picea sitchensis
TATATATATATATATATATATATATATAGTTTATGAATTATGTTATATATATATATATGTGGCCTATCAAATATGTGATGTGTGCACTTAAGTGTCTTACTATCAAATTATCATAAACCATGTTACATATGCCCAAAAACCAAATCTGTTGCAGTATTCTAAGTCTAAGAGTTAAGCCACGAGTCATAAATCTTAGTTACAAATCAGACCACATGTCAACGCTCCAAGCTGAGTGTAAATGCCAAGTTCAACTCTCTCATCAAATGATCTATTCAACAGTCAACCCGTGCACTGAGTATGTTGTCATATGTGAAGACCACCACTAAATACTCAGCACTATGACAACATTATTTTTAGGGTTTCCAAATGACAGAAGAATGGTTTTATTTGCGTTAAGTAATAGGTTGAAGGAACCAATTCACCAAATTGCTTCCACTGAGCATTCATTTTGGTTCTATATTAATGCACCACCAGAGCTAGCTCTCTTGCAGGTGATACCAAAGTCTACCATATCAAATAATTCAATGTACCAGAGTATTTGGGTTCTAGTTCATATTTGTGCACACATTATGAAAAACATATTTGTAGTTTTGATGTAATACTAAGGGGCTTGGTTCGTTCTTCGATATCTTGTGAAAGTATTTACGTTGCAACAAATTCAAGCAAGACTAATTTTCCTTTTGTATTTTTTATCTTGGCCCGTGAGTAAGGATGCATGACTTCTTCCACAAGAAAACAAAGTGTTCTTGTTTCCTAAGTTATGCGTGTAGATAACAATGCTCTTGCAAATGATGTGAGCCCTATCTTGAATATTTTGGGTATTTCATTAATGTAATCATTAACAAGTTCCTTGCAATGCTCGTGATAGTCAATACCAGTCTCTTGGATGGAAAAGTATGGAAGCAAAGATAGGGATGCAACATTGTGCAGCATCGTCCCAGTGGTTAAATGAAAAATTTATCTTTCTCGATATGCACATGTATTCATATGTAACTTTGACTTTGATTGGATTCTATTTTACTACATGCGTAATCTCTTTGTATTGTGACTGTTTGTTCTTGGTTATGGAGATGGTAGAGGAATGTATACTCATATCTTTGTATGGGATATGAACACAACACATGCACTCAATGCAATGCAAAACTATCATGAACATTTGAGCGCTACGAAATCAGTCGTGCGCTACAGAATTTTTAGGCACTACAAAAAGAGCAGTTATAGGTGGCATATGAGGGGCAGACTTTTCCCTACCAATTAGGAAACAAGTGGCAGAGTATCCCTACCTTTTAGGCATTAGTTAAGCATCCCTCAAGAGTTTGAGGATAAGATCATGGCACTGATGGCAGCCTTATCCTCATTTTCAGGATGAAAGTGACAGATGTTTCCAGATTCAAAACCAATTAGAAATTTCAACTTTATTTGCTCGAGAGTTTGGGAAATTGTTGCTAGTTTTTCTGCCATTTATTTTTATTTTAGTATGAGGATTAGATTGGTATCCTGGGAAAATAGAAGCAGTTTTTTCAAGGAATGATCTATACAGCTAATGATTTGTAAAGGAAATAAGGGGGGGTGAAGCACGAGAGTAGTGCTCTGTGTGGTTGTAGCTTTCATTTTCCACTTAGTAACAATGCATAAGTTTTGTTTATCTACAACATAGATTCCTATGATGCTTTTGTTGGGTATGTTATTCTTTTAGTTTCCATATCTTTCCATTCTCTTTTTTAAATGTCTTCTTGATGTGTCTCTATGTTGTGTTATGGAATTCATCCTTAGATGCTCTATTGCATGAGTAGTTATAGATTATCTCTTTGCAAAGAACTGAAGGTCCAAAATTCATCCCTCTATTTGATTGTCTATCCCAACTGTCCTTTGCAGTCATTTTCAACAGATTTATATGAAGAATTCACTCATTGGTAAGTGCTCTTTGTGTAATGTGAGTTTATTTCAGATTGAGGTCAGAATTCTTTAATATTTTCTTAGTACTCTAGAAACAGGTATGAGTCAGAATTTTATGATCAGTTTGAAAATCAAGAAGAGCCTATGATAACTGATGATTGCATAGGAAATTATATATTTTTAGATGATCAAAATCCTTGTCATTTAAATACTACTCTATCATCATCCTTTGAGCACTTTTCTGAAAATGAATTTGTATTTTTTGATGATCACAAGTTGATCTCAAGAGAACCAGAAAGTAATCAGTCTTCTAGCAGGGAAGAAGTCATGATTGAGCAGTAGTTTTCCTTGGAACAACATGTTTCTGATCTCGATTTCAAAGATACAGTGGCAACCTTCATGGAATCATACTTTTCAGAGAGCTTGAAAGTTTTAGAATTCTTTAGTTCACCAATATTTTCAGGTGAGTATGATTTCTGGAAAGAGTTCTTATCATTGTTATTACATTTCAGACATTATTTGTTGATTGGTGACAAAGATGAGATTTCTTCAGTATTAAAGTTGCTTGGATGGCTGTTATGGAAGTCAACATTTACCTAACCAAATTGTAGATCTGATTAGAGTAGAGTAGTATAGGAAATAATCTCACTACCCGAGCATTTCGTTTCCTTCAGTTTGCAGAAATAGAAGTTGTCTTGTGTGAATAAAGGCAGGTTTTGAAGGTGTACAGAGATCGGTTGCATAGGCCAAATGAATCCATAGCCCAATGGTAATGGTGACTGGAACTACTAGGTTCTTGGAGCCTCACAGGGAGGTCTCCATCCTCAGTTGGAGCCAGATGTCAATGATCAAAATGTAATGGTACTTGAGAGCATTTTCGTCTCTCTCTATTTGACTTATCATTTTATTCAGTCTTTTGGCCAGTGTCGTAACCTCCACATTCCTCATCAAGCTCCCATTGATTACTTTCGCCCAGAAATCCTTTGGCTTCGTCCTCTTGATCTTAAAATAAATGGTTAGAAATCCTTATTGAACTCTGCCAAATCTTTATAACAAGTTTGTTAAAAAGATACTTTTTAACCAAATGTTTTTATAAATATATGTGTGTGTGTGTGTGTGTGTGTGTGTGTGGCCTATCAAATATGTGATCTGTGCACTTAAGTGTCTTACTATCAGATTATCATAAACCATGTTACATATGCCCAAAAACCAAATCTATTGCAATATTCTAAGTCTAAGAGTTAAGACACGAGTCATAAATATCAGTTACAAATCAGATCACATGTCAACGTTCCAAGCCGAGCGCAAACACCAAGTTCTACTCTCTCATTGAATGATCTATTCAGCATTCAACCCGTGCACTGAGTATGTTTTCATATGTGAAGACCACCACTGAATACTCAACACTATGACAACATTATTTTTAGGGTTTCTAGATGACAAAAGAATGGTTTTATTTGCGTTAACTAACAGGTTGAAGTCACCGATTCACCAAATTTTTTCCACTGAGCATTAATTTTGGTTCTATATTAATGCATCGCTAGAGCTATCTCTCTTGCATGTGCTGCCATAGTCTACCATAGAAAATAATTCAATGTACCAGAGTATTTGGGCTCTAGTTCAGATTTGTGCACACATTTTGAAAAACATATTTGCAGCTGTGATGTAATACTAAGGGGCTTGGTTCGTTCTTCGATAGCTTGTGAAAGTATTTATGCTACAACAAATTCAAGCAAGATTAATATTCCTTCTGTATTTTTTATCTTGGCCAGTGAGTAAGGATGCATGACTTCTTCCACAAGAAAACAAAGTGTTCTTGATTCCTAAGTTATGCGTACAGATAACAACTCTCTTGCAAATTATGTGATCCCTATATTGAAGATTTTGGTTGTTTCATTAATGTATGCATTAACAAGTTCCTTGCAATGCTCGTGATAGTCAATACCAGGCTCTTGGATGGTAGAGTATGGAAACAAAGGCAGGGATGCAACATTGTGCAGCATTGTCCCAGTGGTTAAATGAAAAATTGCTCTTTCTTGATATGCACATGTATTCATATGTAACTTTGACATTGATTGGCTTCTATTTTACTACATGCGTAATCTCTTTGTACTATGACTATTTGTTCTTGGCTTTGGAGATCACAGAGGAATGTATACTCATATATTTGTATGGGATATGAACACAACACAGGCAGTCAATGGATGCAAAACCATCATGAACATTTGAGAGCTACGAAATCAGTGGTGCGATATGGAATTTTTGGGCGCTACAAAAAGAGTAGTTACAGGTGGGATATGAGGGCATACTTTCCCCTGCCAATTAGGCAACAAGTGGCAGAGTATCCCTTCCTTTTAGGCATCATTTAAGAATCCATCAACAGTTCCAAGATAAGATCATGGCACTGCTGGCATCCTTATCCTCATTTCGAGAATGAAAGTGACAGATGTTTCCAGATTCAAAACCAATTAGAAATTTCAACTTCATTTGATTGAGATTTTGGGCAATTGTTCCTAGTTTTTCTGCCATATATTTTTATTTTAGTATGAGGATTAGATTGGTATCCCAAGAAAATAGAAGTAGTTTGTTCAAGGAATGATCTATATAGCTAATGATTTGTAAAGGAAATAATGGGGGGTGAAGCATGAGAGTAGTGCTCTGTGTGGCTGTAGCTTTCATTTTCCATTTAACAACAATGTAAAAGTTTTTTTTATCTACAACAAAGATTCCTGTGATAATTTTGCTGAGTATGTTATTCTTTTAGTTTCCATATCTTTCCATTCTCTTTGTTAAATGTCTTCTTGATGTGTAGCTATGTTGTGTTATGGAATTCATTCTTAGATGCTTTATTGCATGAGTAGTTATAGATTATCTCTTTGCAGAGAACTGAAGGTCCAAAATTCATCCCTCTATTTGATGCTCTGTCCCAACAGTACTTTGCAGTCATTTTCAATATATTTATACTAAGAATTCACTAATTTCTAAGTGCTCTTTATGTAATGAACATGTTTTCTCTTTATTCTGCTATCATACCTTTATAAATCTCTCTCTCTCTGCAAACATTTTCTACCTTTCCTTTGGTCACTGGATTTCCATTACCAAGCACTTGTGTTATTTACATGAACATTTAGAATCCATGCCCAATGGACTACTTCCCATGTCCAACTCACAAAACCTAAAATCCAAATCTTCTTGAAACCCACAAATCTTCCCTCTATTTTGCGCTTATTGATTATCATAAGTTGTTTTGTTTTTGTGAGATCCCTCTCAGGTTGGAAAGGGAATATTTCCAATCCAAAGTGGTTCAAGGTTACCTCAGGATTTACTTGCATGCTACCCCAGTCAGTTCTGAGTGATAACACACCATACATACAATGATGTGCCTCAAGTCATATACCAAGGCCCTAAAACACATGCGTCAATCATGCTGCTCAACATCACCAAGATACAACTTCATAACTCAATATACCAAAACTCAAATATGTACAATAAAATGTAACTAAACCAAACCAACTAGTAATTCCTCTAATCAAGGTACCATCACATTACCAAGATGCACCAAATCACATGCTATCATCACCATGTGTGTACCATAACACCAAAACCATAAGTATTAACCATTACCTTTGATTCTATAGTTGTTATGTTACACTATTAACTGACATGTAGCTTCATCAAACCTTCAACAACCACGTACCAACATGTTTTCCCAAATCTGCAAGTGCCTCACTAGACAAACACTAGATGACCCCCGAGGATGTCTTTCTTAATAGATATAGTGAAACCCACGAGGATCTCAGTAATTAGGGTTTTTCAAAAACCTTTTGTAGCTCTGAAACTCTCGCTCTTTTCTCACACTTTCTTTGCTTCCTCAAACTTTCTGTCACATTCATCAAAAGACCAAAATAGACCATAACAATTCACTAAATAGATATTCAATGTAAGTGTGTGAGTGTGTGAGTGTGCTTTTGAATGAGTCCTTGAGGGGTATTTATACTTTTTCTAGGTAACTTCTTCCCTTAATTTAGGGCTTCTAGAGATCACTTGTTACAACCACTTTACCCCTTTGAATATTTGACTTGTAACCAACTAGGGATTCTTAACCCTTCCTTGGGGCTTCCAAATTCACAAGGCCGTATCTCCCTAACCGTGAGGAACCACGTGGGATTCCACATATCACCGAAAATGCAACAATGTTTACTATTCATTTATGATATTCTTACCTACAATTTCACTATCCTTCATGTTATTATTCCTCAATCAACTTCGGGTCCCATAACAACACCTTTGGGGATGCATGTAGACTACATCAAATGTACCCAACTAAATCATCATCAATCTTGATCATACAAATGATAACCAATTTTACAAGGATATCATCCATATCTCTGGGGATTTTGGACATCTCCAAGGGTTGGCATCAATCTCCAAGATCACTCTCCAAGGGTTGACATCAATGACGACCAACTATCCAACATATATATGTGTGTGTGTGTGTGTGTAAGGGATAAAATAATCAATTATTTATATTTTCATAGTTTTTATTGTCTTTATTATGAAAAAGAAAGAAAATGGAAGGGTGTTGTGAAACCATTAGAACAAATTGCGACATACTGGGGAGACATCGTTATCTCTGATTATGAGGGTTTTAAAGGTTTTATCCAAATGTCACTTAATTGATAGGAAAACAAAATACTTGATATATAAATATGATTTGTTTATCCTTGTTATCATAACATTTTATAAGAACATAAAAATATGGTATGGGACATCGATTTCAAACTAGTTGTGAAATTATATCGGAGAATTGAGTTTTATACACACCATATATTTCTTACTTTTGTTCAACATCTCTCTTAAACCATGAATTGCTTCACTTCCAGTGAGTGTTGTTGGCCCTTGACCAAGTTTTGAATATCCTTGGTCATGTTTGACCTACTTTTGAGACTTCAACACCTATTCAAAGTAGCTTATTTAATATGGTAGCTTAGTGATGACTAATAGTCATGTTGATCTAATATGGTAGCTTAGGGTTGTGTTTATTGAGATCGACACCTGTTCCATTACATTGCACACTCATTCATCCACCCGAGTTATCCTATCTAAGTGTGCATGTCAGATGAGCTCAGCGCCGTAGAGAAATCCATCGAAGAAGTTCTCATTGATCTCATGTTTGAGAAAGTATTGTCTGTAGGTATTCAAGCATCATCCATGAGAGGAGTGCAAGCCTCTCCGTCAACTGCTCACGGATTCAGACCGTCCTGACCGACACCAGAGAAGATAACCAAGCACAAAGATGACCTAGCGAATGCAAATTTAATCCCTACCATCTTACCCAACTACATCCCACCTCTGTCCAGTCCAATGAGTCCTGATAGTGTCCCGAGGGACTTTGATTACACCATGGTTACTACGTACCTCCCGAAGGGGATACGTGCAGTTAAAACACAGTAGGATAAGATCACGATGTTGAAGTTCAAAGACTTCAACCTAGGATACTACAAGAACCATAGTATGCTCGCTCCTTAAAAATACTTGACCAGGACAAAGGGGAAGAACTTGAAAATAATCCCCCAGCCATGGACTATGAACCTCACACAGTCCACTCTCTTGAATGTGATGAAGATTCCACATTTTGGAAGGCACCAGGAAGTTAACGCCTATGTTAATCTCCTACTCTCATGTTACCATGGTGGCTACCTATGGCTAGATTGACGTATTACATTCGATCTGACGTTGATCCATAGGATCACCAGATTGAGCATACAAGAACTTGACTCGCAAGAATTCTATCCAGGGAAGGCTACAGATCGTGCATTAGCATAGAATATCAAAGACACATATGGAGATGTAGAAAAGGGAATGTGAGGCTACAAGGTAGCTTCAATATAGAATGGTGCAGTGTGCCTTGCCTGCCAGCTGATCACAAGAAATCTCGTGAGAAAGAATAGACCTACACAAGTCACAAGATTTGTTGTTGACCTCGCCTGGAAATGTGTAGAAGGACTCCAGATGAACTGGGCAAAGTACTTGGTCAACCAGCTGGAATTAGACTGTCACGAGGCTCAGGATCAGGGCTATGAGTTCCACTTTAGCTGGCTCCTGATCCTCATCGCATTTATTGCTTGGTAGATGTCGAAAGGTGTGACCTTCTTGGACATTGAGTCATTTGAGCCACTTTCTATGAAGTTCACCATGCTCTGGTACTCAAGAGAAATGGGAAAATAGTGGCAGTCAAACGTGGTATTTCATACATATTATCTCCAACTGAAGAGGGCTATTGAAGTTGTACCTCGCATGATTCCAAACACCTTGCATTAGTTCTGACCCCTCATGAAGTTCCACGTGATCGACACTTCATCTATATCACTGCACAAGAAAATGAGCATAAAGAGGAGCTTCAGTCATACTACAAGCTCATAGAGGAATACCTCAAGGAGATAACTAAGGACAGGTCAACAGAACTCCTTATCCCTACTGACCTTGTAAAGATGTCTGATCCCAAAATTGACAGCTCGAAGGCTACTCACAAAGAACATGACACACCTGAAAAAAGAAAAAGAAAGAAGACCAAAGAAGTCCAAGACTCGAGGAGTGCATCAGAAGAAACTGCTTCAGTATCACCTGGCCGAGGGGGTGATGATGTAGTAGAAGAGACAAATGGAAAATAAGATCAACAGAAGAAAGGCAAAGTAACACCGCCTAGGGATCATGTTGATGAGGCTAATCCCTTGAAGAAAAGGAAGGTTTCTCCCACGAAACCCACTTCTCGAAAGAAATCCAGAGCCACCTTGACTAAGATGCAGACTGTGCTCATTATAGATGACTTCGACTTCATCATCGCAGCTGTAGCAGATGCCTCATAGGACATCTCATAGAAACATGAAGCCAAGCAGGAGGAGATGTATGAAATATTTGAGGTTGAACTCAGAGGGGTGCAGAGGCCCTTCAATCCAGCCGCATAGTATCCATTGTGCCCTTTCCATCAGAAGAACTAGAGTTGGGAGATGAGCCTACCCAACTCCACAAACTAGTTGATGTGACCGAAGCTTGCCTTCATGGAGCACAAGCTGAGAAAGACCAGGCCACAGTAGCCCTGAAACAATCCTAGGAAGAAATGGTAGAGCAATGTTGGGCTGCACAAAAGGAGAAGGATGAACTTCAAACCAAGTTTGAAGAAGAGAGGGCACATGTCAAGAAAGAAAAATAATAGTTACTCGCAAAACATGTTGGATTCAAATAAGCAGTCGATAGATCACTTCTCTCTGTGACAGGCTTAGAGCCAAAGGCATAAGACCAAGTAGAGCATCAAGTAGCATAGCTCACGGAAGCTATCCAACAACTACAACAAAGAATAGTAGGCTTAGAGATACGAATAGTTCCTAGCACTCCACAGGATGTGCGAGATCAAAGAGAAGCAACTGCTTAAAGCACAGTTGAAAGAATCAAGGCCCTCTCCATGGAATGTAAATAACTAAGTGATCCCAGTGCCTAGACTTATGAGTGACTCACTGAGGATCCTGAATTGAAGGCACTGGAGTCATAACTCAAGGAGGCAAAGAAACAAGTAGAAACAGCACAGGCGTAGTTGAATCCCCTGTCAGCCATTAAGAGGAAAAAGCAATCCCAAGAACATCGCACTACTCAACAACAGGTCCACACCATTCATATCAAATTCATGGAAGTGACTCAGAGGCTCCAACCTATACAGGATGAGGCTTGCCAACTATTCGCAAAGATTGAAGGCGGAGGAGCAGAACTGGAGCAAGTCTTCATTGCAATTGAACAATGCTTAGAGGGACCTGTCAACGAAGAAGTAATCCAAGATTTCGTTGAGCAGGAGGTCGTGGAAAAACAACAGGTCAAAGCATCTCGAGCCAAGATCGAGGATTTTGAGGCAGATCTACCCAGACCAGAGTGACTCGGGACGAGTCACCAGTGAGTGTTGGGGGCCTGTTGGCCCTTGATCAAGTTTTGAGGATCCTTGGTCATGTTTGACCTACTTTTGAGACTTCGACAGGATGTCGAAGGAAAAGCGCAAGGTGAAGTGGAGATCACAAGAGCTCGGCCCCTTTTTAAGGATTTTTGGGTTTCGGGATTAAGTAATGGGTATGGGGATGTTGGCCCATGGGCTTACCCATGCTTAGGCCTCTTTTTTTAATGTATAAATAGAAGTCTAGGTGATGTAAGAAGAGGGGGAGAAGGAGTGCTATGCTAAGTGCAAGTGATTGTAAGAGGCTTTGTGTGTACTGTATGTTGAGACTTGTAGAGCTAAGTGCAAGTCATCTGTAGTTCTTTGTGAGCAGACTGTGTAAGGCTCTGTGCTTGGACCTAACTCATGGAAGGAGGATTTGGCAAGGTGCAAAAATCTCCTGTCCTCTGTGGAGTTGATTTTGAGGCTTTGTGCATGTAAGAATATTGAAAGAAGCTAATAAAGAAGATGAAGAGTTTGTGGATGTAGCCCTAGGGTGGGGGTGAACCACGTATATCCTGTGTTGTGATTGTATGTGCTTTATGGTTATTCTCTTATCTATGTGATTGAATGCTTAGTTCTCTAATATATGCTTAGAAGGATATAATATGGTATCTTAGTGCTGAATAATGTGAATGAATGCTACATCTGATCTATGTTGGTATTCTTAGTGGTTGAGTCTATTGAATCTATGTGAATACTGCATTGATATTTTATTAGGGTTTAGCTGTGCTGTAAGATAAGACTGAATATTGATGAATTATAATTGCTAAGTTATCTGTTAAGGTGTTACAGTCACAGATTTGTGTCCCAACTAAGGTTTCAAACATCTAAGTCATGCAACCACCCCTGCCTCTACCTCGGCTGAGACTTCATTTGCTTCGCAGGTGTTGTTGAAAGGGCCGGTAGTTAGGGTTTTGTTGGTGCACTGTTGTAGCATTGAACCTCAGGTATTCCCCTATGCCAACAAGCGTCCATATCCCCAACGAAGATGCCTTAATATCATATAAGCATTGACCCACTGCCAAAAAGTGTCCATAGCCCTGACGGGTTTGCTTGTACTTCCCACACTTTTGAAGTGACTTCTACTTTCATTTTAAAATTCACACTCTTTAAGATATTTATTTATAAGATATTTCTTTATGCAATGAGTGTAATGGAAGTGGGGTGATACGAGAAGTATTTTGATTGGAAATATTTAGGTAGACAAAACTATGTATATCATCATTCTTCCACTTCCAACTATCGTTATTTCTCACTTTATTCATGATGGATGAGGCTCTTATAAACTATTTACACAACTTTTCGAATGATTGGATATTCATATTTGATAACACGTAAATATTTTCTTGAAGATGTAGCAAGAATTTACAATATGTACAAATAGTCATTTTGCGTGACTAATCAAAGTATGTTTTATGGATTTGGTCGTTGATGGGGAGGTTTTCAATCTCTCCATTTAATTTTTTCAAACCAAATGTTGATGGGCCAAGTTTTTGATAAATAATGAAGGGCCCTAGCCAAATATGTTGAAATTTGGTATGTTTTCTTTTTTCTTCATGGGCCTTATCCCATTTCAGGACTAGATCTCCGACTTGGAATTCTTTGTCATTGAATGAAAGTTTATAGAACCATCTTTTGATTATTACTTGATATTCATGAAACTTTTATTTGGTTTTATTATGTTCTTCTTCCAATTTAATTAATGTGTCGATTCTCATTTGCATTTTAGAGAAAAGTTCTTCTTGGACAGACTGGGCTAACTGCAAAGAAGGAAGAAAAATATTTGGGGGCAAAATGGCCTCTTTTCCATAAACTAAGAAATAAGGTGAATTTCCTATTGATTTATTAGAGGTTACTTTTCCTACCCATAATGCATTATAAATTTGTTTGTGTTAATTTCTTTCGTGTTCATGAACCAAATATTTTAAGATTCGAATTAAATTTTTATTGTTTGATTCTACTAAACCATTTCCCTGAGGGTAATAATTTGCAGAATATTTTATTATGATTCCTTGTTCCATAGAAAATTCAATAATTTTAAGAGATGAAAAGTATGATGCATTATCAAAAACTAAATAATTTGGAACACCAAACCTAGAAATTATGAATTGATTAAGGAATGAAATCACCTGATCTTCGTTAACTTGCTTTAGAGGAATGTCTTCAGTCCATCATGTGAAGTAATCTATTGTAGTCATAATATACTTGTGGAGTTGTGAGGAATTAGGCTTTATTTCTCCAATAATGTCTAATCCCCATTGTTCGAATGGACCTTCAACCTGAACAGGTTGTAATGGCATTGCAAGTTTCTATTATTTTATGGTAGATGTTTGGCATAATTTGCATTTCCTAGCACGAGAATAAGCATCTCAAAATAAAGTTACCAATAGTAACCAACCCTTAGAATCTTGTGTTGAGTTGTTTCTCCTCCAAAATGACCCCCAACTAGTGCATCATGACGTTGAGCTAATACTTTATCTACATCTAGTTTTTCAAGGAATCTTAGAAACACATTATCATAATTATTTCTAAAGAGTGTTCTATAAATCAATTTGTATTTTTCTGATTTTAATCCTAAAGATATTCTTCTCCTAGGCTCTAGAGATTCAAGATAAGAACCATAATTCAAATAGTACCTAATTTCATTATACCATGAAAAAGTTAGTGTGGGTACATATAATACATCATTGCTCACCTCGAGTTCATTTTCCCAACCACTTTGATCACTTACCTGAGAATTCTTTGAATCAACGACCAATTTGCACAAACCTTGTCCTCTTATGATCTTTGCAAGTTTAATCTCAAGGTCGTTTTCTTGAAGTGTAGTCATCCAATTTTCCCTCTTGTCAACCAAGTCTTTTCGAACTAACAAATTTATGATTGAAGGATGATGTACAATGACCTTCGTATGGGATTTCAAAATATATGGAAAAAAATGTTTTACTGCTTTAAAAACAACATAAGCTTGTTTGTCAATATCAGGAAAATTTAATTATGTTCCTAATAAACCAAAAATCATGAAATATATGGGGATTTCAGAACCTTCAACGTTTTTTTGAGTCAAACCAACTACATAAGAAACATCAGATGCAAAAGTATACAAAATAAAATATTTTTTGAAATATGGACTCATTAAAGAAGGATCTTGAATAATTTATTCTTTGATATTTGCAAAAGCTTCTCTTTATTTTTCATCCCATCTAAACATAGAGTTGTTTTTAATCATATCCTATAGTGTTTTAACAATCTTGACAAAGCTTGGGACAAATGTTCTTACAAAATTAATTTTCCCCAAGAAAGATTGCATGCTCTTTTTTATTACGAGGAAAAAGAAATTGTGAGATAGACTTTGTTCTCTCATGATCTATTACAATCCCAAGTTTAGACACAATAAAACCCAAAATATTTTCTCCTATAACTCCAAACTAGTATTTTGGGGACTTAAGGAAATTTCATATCTCCTGCATTGATAAAAAAAAACTGTCCTAAATGATGAACATGTTCACTCCTATCTCTATCTAAACTGTAACTTCATGAAGATAAACAACCATGGATTTGTTTATAATACATCTAAAAGAAATGTCCATATCTCTTTGGAATGTCGCTCTAGCATTGATAAAACCAAAAGACATTTTTCGGTATGCATAGGTTCCCCATTTAGTTCTAAATGTACTTTTGATATGATCTGGTTGTGACGCCAAAACTTAATTATAACAAGAGAATCCATCTAATAAGGAAAATATTTCGTCCCTAACAACCTTTTGTAAAAATTGTTCCATTAGAGGAACAAGATAATTATCTTTTTCCGAAGCTTTATTCAAATTTCGAAAATACATGCAAATCCTAATATCTCCATTTTTTTCTAACTGGAACTAAATTAGAAACCCATTGTGAATGAATAACCAGGAAGATAATTTTATCTTGCAACAATTTGTTTAATTCTTTTTTTATTTGCGGTTCAATATTAGGATGATTTTTTCTGATTTTTTGTTGAACTGGCGTAGCATCATTTCTAGTAGGAATGACATGTTGAATGATTTTTGTGTCATAGACTTTGAGATCATCATAAGTCCATGCAAATGTGTCTTTATATTCCTTAAAAAGTTTTATGAAAGAATTTTACTCTGAAGGAGAGAAGTTTATTCTTAGATTGATATTTTTGGGATTTTTTTCACTTCTTAAATTTATTGTTTCATATTGCATTGAGGAACTATTAGTTTTTCAATTTATTCTTTTTTTGAATTTATCTTGTAAATCATATAAATTTTGTAAATTTACTACATTTTTTGGAATACCATTTTCTAAAAAAGATACATTACCTGAAGATGTTACATTTATTTCCTGATCATGTTGATCCTCACTAATAATAGAATATTTAAAGGTTTCTTCTTATTTCAAAAAATTGATGATTTTATCATCATCATCAAACACCCTCCAATTTGTAATGTTATCTAGGACTGAAGGTCTGAAGATCAACTCAACTGAAAATTTATCTGGATAAAAATATGATGAAGGAATCAATCTGGAAGCAACATTGACTAACAAATTAGCTTCAACATTTAATGCTCAAGGTACAGAGATAATATCAAATGCTTCAAAATGATCAATCAAGTTCATTACCTCATGTTGGTAACATTTTAGTCGATTAGAAATGCAATGAATCATATTCTTTACCTATTTAATTACGATTTTATAATCACCAACTACTTTTATTCCTTTTATTTCCAAATAAATTTCTTTCCTCAGACCTTGAATAAGGGCCTCGTACTCTATGACATTATTCATGCAATCGAATTCAAGTATGCATGCCATTAGTGTTTTATTCCCTAAATAATATATGAGAATACAACCAGCTCCTGCATCTTCATTTGACTTAGAACCATCAAAATACAAGGTCCAACATTCTTTTTTCTTTATTAAGTCAATATCATATAATTTTGAATAATAGGAATGTGGAATCTAGGTAACATGTAAAATTTTAGAATGCAAACCTATCTCAAGAAATGGTGAAGGCTCTGTAGAAGAATTACGGAAAAATGAGTCTACACAAAAAAATTCCCAATGTAGAATCTGCAAACGTGATAGGTTCATTAGGATCATTCAAATTTGTAACAGTGCATTTCATATGGTATTCTCATTCTACCTTTATTTTATTTGGTCATTTGTTAAAAGGAAACCAAAGATGTGACCAGTCCATTGAGAAGTATCCATGTAGTTTCTCATACCAATCCCTAATTAAAAGTAAACCATAATACTTTGTTATGTCAAATACTATGATATCAATGGTTTGGTGAACTTTTGGATTCGAGGACAACCTAATGAAAAAATATTTTAATCTCCTAGCAATTTTACACTTGATCTGTCCAATTGTACTATTTGTATAACAGATTTTTGGGGATCTATTTTCAATTTCTTACATACTGAATAAGGAATGACATTAGAAGATTCTCCTAAATAAATTAAAAAATTATGTACATTTCAATTAAAAATCTCGAAAGTCAAGAGAAAAGGAGTATGAGAACCAAAATTTTCTTCGATTAGAGAAGCATTTATATTAGAAAAATTTTGAGCTGATTTTTCTTTTTCATATTTTAATTGCAAGGCATGCATTAAGCAATGTTTTTGTTCAATTATTTTGGTTAACTAAAAAAGAGAAATATTAGATCTTGTCTTTTTTAAATCTTCTACAATATCATAATCTAAAACATCACAAACAAAGAGTGGTTTGATTTGAGAATAATTTACCTTATTTGAAGGCTCTTGCTTTTTTGACAGAGAAGGAGTAATTGTTGCTTTGGAAGTAGAAGGGATCCCTTTACTTATGGTTTGGGAAACACAAATTTATTCATATATTTCTTCTTCAATATCATCATTTGTTATCCCATGAATAATATCCCAAAAGATGTTTATTGATGACTCATTATTTTGATCATCTCTTTGTTCATCCCATCCTGATGATCCTTTTTCATTTTCCTCCATTACTGTAAAAACTTTAAGACATATTAATAAAGTGGACAATTCTTTTTAATGATTGGCTTTAATGGAATCACAATAATGATCTTGAACAAACTCCTCAATGTATCTTCATGAGGAAAATTAGGATTATTAGGTGGTGGACGATTTCTTCTAAAAGAAGGTTTCCAAGCTATTTTGTTTGATGAACTTTCTCCTGCATTTCTCTTGAGAGAAATAATATCATTAGATAATTTATGAATAATTCTATGAAGACCATCCATATCAAAAGTGTCTTTGACTCTTTTTTTCATTGGTAGTTTTAACCATAATATGTTTCCTAGCTGGTTGAAAACTCTTTTTTCCTTAGTTGGTGTTTTATTTGCAACACTAAGCATTTCCAATTCTACCTCTAGGGTTCCCTGAAAAACATTTTTCAACATTGTCTTTTTTTCCCTTTTAACAAAAATAACAATAGAAGATGGAAATGATGAAGTATAAAATTCAATAATTACATTTCCTGAAGGCCTAGAATCTTCTAGGATTTTATTCATTAATGTTAAGAATCTTTGGTTGAAATCTTTAATTTCTTCTTTAGGAGCCATTTTTGTTCTTGATAATTCTAAAAATTAGATGGTCAGAGTTTTGTCTTCTCCAAACATTTTCATGAAAGCAGTTTCAAAATCATTCCAACTTGTGATTGATCCTTGTGGTAGTGAAAAATACCACATGGAAGCTTATTTCCTTCGAATGTATATGGGAATAGTAAACATACAAAATATTCATATTGCATGCCTTTTAAGTTAACTGCTAACATAAATTTGTTAATGTGATCTTCCAGATATTCCTTATTATCAAGATCAAATTTTGGTAGAAAATTTTTAGAGGATTTTTGGAAGATCATGGTATCACTAGGAAATGCTATGAGATCGAGTGGAAGCCAAGCTGCTGGGTATTATGCATTCTTCTACGTTGTGGTTGTCTAGGAATTACCAGAGGGGTTTGTCTAAGACTTCTTGGTAATGAAGGTGTTTTGGATCCAATAGGAGTGTGAGGTGGACTATGTGGTGGAGATGGGGGTTTATGTAATCTGTCTAAACATCCTTATATTGACATATTCTTTGAGGACCCTTGCATATGTGTGAAAGTCGTACGGTTATGGTATATTATGATTTTTTTTTTTTTGGAGTTATGGGTTATGTGATGATGTTGAGGAATTGTGACGTATTGTTAAATTGATGTATATGTATTTGTTGGGACACACCTGCCACACATGGGGGTGAATGGAGTGTCAGAACTCTTTTTCCCAGAGCTTCCCTCTTGCACAAAACTCATCAGTCAGCATTCAACATTTATTCATTACCCATTGTTGTCATTTATAATGAGTTAAATGTGAGCATGCATATCAATAGCATATCAGCAATATATCATCAACAAGTCATCACCACAATGAATACAAAGAACTTTCAAGATCATATGTACAATTTTCTTTTATTACGGACTACAATCCTTGGGGTTTATCGGTAATATTTGAATAGAGTACAATCTACAAGAGCACCATCTGTATAATGCAAGACTCATTGCATTCTGACATCAAGGATGAGGCATGATCCTCAATGAGATATCAATGTACCATAAATGAGCGTAGCCATGCACCTTTGTGCCAAAACAAATTGCATCAACCATGCACTTGACTGTAATCAACGTACCATAAACAAATTAAATCAGCCGTAACCTTAGTATATACCAACCTGTAATCAACCAATCATCAACAATGGCTCAATAATATGTGCCAACATCATCAATATACACCTCATGTATGGTATAGCTCATCAACTACTTGTCTCAACCATGTACTCAACATGTATCTCAACCAAAGCCCTCTTCATCAATCTCATCATCAAATCGGTTGCTTGGCTCTAAAATAGATCTGGTGTAATCTGATGCATTCCTACAAACCTTCCTTCTTTAACAGCAAAGTGACTATTTCATCAGAGCTTTTCTTTGAGTCTCACGTATATGGATTTTGGATTAGTCAACAACCCTAACTTGATAATCATAACTTTGAACTGTAGTAATAAGGTCTAGAGCTGATGCACAATGTTAGTCAATGTTTAATGGGAATTCCTCCAAGTGGCATAGCAGAGCCTCTCAGAAAGGTTATATGAATGACATACCTTGCTGAATTGACTTATTCTAGAGAGCGTCCTTGTAGAGTGCCCCGCACAAAGATATTTGATGAAATGATATAGAGCTGTTACACAGCATGATAAAGCCTTTAACCTAACCGACGCATTTTGTCTCGCAGATTTGGATCTGTTATGTAGAAGATATGACGTTTTTACCCAAAAAAAACCTGATTTTGACTAGTTCAGGAATACAAACCTAATTTCCTGAGTGTAACTCCAAAATAAAACGACCCTGAGATGGATTTTTAACCACATATACTTGGATATGTTTTTCTCCTTGCATAGCAATTTCAGGATCCTGAAGATCATTATATAAAAATTTATGGCGAAAATGGTGAAATGACCCGTAAATAACATACCTAAGCACCTTCAAAGATTTATCATCAGCATTTATTTCTTTCATTGCTTTCCTCGAGATTTGCATTCAATATATCATTGGTAAAACTGGGACACATATAGATATTCAATGATATTCTCAAGTGTGATTCAAATGAGAGGGCCTTGCTTCTTATTTATACTCCAAGTAGCTTCCTTAAAACATCTTCTAAGTCACTTGGCCCCTCTTTCCTTATCTTAGGGTTAACAACTTTCCATAAATAAAAATTTCTCCATTAAAATTATTATTGAAATAATATTTACCCATTTCTAGGTCCACTTGACCTGTACCATATTTTAGGGTTCGCCATTTTCCTGCAAATAATCCATGATTTTTCACCTTACTTTATCATTTCTTGATTTTATCACTTCTCTTGATTATTTAAATAATCCACCTTGAATAAATAATATTAACCCATTTCTGAGTCCTTAACCTATTTTCCCTTATTTTTAGGGTTAGCCATTTTTCATAAATATTCCTTCTTGATTTTCACCTTATTTTATCATTTTCTTCTTGCCAGGTCACTTTGACTTCTTTGACTTTGAGAGCTTCAAGCCTTCATGTGAGGTCTTCAACCCAGTAAAAGCCATAACTCTCTAATTGTGCGGAGTTATGTGACATTCTATACCACCGAGTAGCGCGAATAAACACCTATCATCTAGGATAGTTTCACCAACAATTCCTTGATCTTCATCTCGTTATTCCTCAACCAGCAACATGGGTCCTCAACCATTCTTCTAGGATAACTCAATCCATAAAAGCATCTTCGAGTGAAGTTTTCACCATAAAGGGACCCATGAGTTCATCATTTGTACCTTATCATGATTAGTTTCCTTGGACGTAACATTCTCATCAAGAGATATATCAATCAATTGCCAGCATCAACTATTGGCATCAATCCATTAAACCATTTATCGATGACGCTATGATCCAACAATCTCCCAAGTAATCGACCATGGCATCAATGACAACATGATCAACAATCTCCCCTTCGTCAGTAAGCAGTATAGCATTGGTATCAGCACCAGTGCAAACACCAATTACCATTGATGTCAACATGTAGACAAGGTATGCTCTACATCAATAATCCGTCATAGACCCTATCTCATATAATCTCTCATCAATGAACATCAATCACATCAGTATGATTATCTCTCTCCTTGACGTAATGGCGAAGACATTCTATTCTCTTAGGGGCCTTATCCCTGTCTTGTTCTTTCTTTGTATAATCTCCTTTTTGTATAAGGATATCAATCGATGTAACAGAATCATATCACTCATGCTCCCCACGAAACCATGCCTCTGTCCTCTACATCGGTAATCCCAGTCCACCTAGAACCATGTCTTCTTTCTTCAAATATGGGTCTCTTTCTTGGTAATACTCGAATGATATCTCCTCCTAGAATCATGGGAAGAATGACTCCCCTTAAGGGAATTCTCTATCTTCTCTGCCGGATGAACAATATGCTGCCAAATGGCCAGATCCTTAGGACTGTTCATGCATCAAACTTGTACTATACCATACATCATGAGAATAAAGATGTATCATCAATGAAATAGAGAATCGCGAACAATATATCCACCAAGTAAAAAATGTGCAAAATATTGCCCACCATGCAATGCCCATATGCACACAACCCATGTACATCAACAATGTCGCAAAGGAATCTATCCCATCAATGAATGTATCCACCATATATCAGCATGTGCATCTACCAATATGCCAACATATTGATCTAATAACATGCCAAACAATGTGCATCTATCGTATGCTATGAATACCAATCATGAGTTATGCCATCATACATCATTACTTGCACCAAGCAAATATATCAACCATCGTGCGATGGCTAAGGTTCCCCAATGATGTACTGGCTATCAATCGTGTTTCAGTATGTAGCCCATCCACATGAAAATGCATTCACCATGATATCAACAATACCATATGATTCCAATGAGACTTCAAAAGTACGATACGTAATGCTCCAGCAGATCAACATCAAACCATACTCGGGTTAGTACCATGCACCCAAGATTTTATTTTACGTAATCCAAAAGGTGAACATTTAAACCTACAACAAATAGTCGGAGACCTGCAACCGACAA
Organism: Picea sitchensis; assembly: GCA_010110895.2. NCBI lineage: Eukaryota > Viridiplantae > Streptophyta > Pinopsida > Pinales > Pinaceae > Picea > Picea sitchensis. Next base: position 66,064 of record SNQJ01S0045461.1, read on the forward strand.
TGTGGACCACATAGCGGAGTTATACCATCACATCAAACTCCAAGCCATGTGCATTTGCCTTTTTCCCAAGGCTTTAAAAAAGACACACGACCTGCTGCACAAATGAATGTGATGTGTATAATGTCAAAGGTCGGAACGTGGACATCGACTATCACCACAGTTACGTACATGTGCCTTAGTAAATGACACATTTGAACTTCCTTTAATCTTTCATTCTGATCAAGAACATCTGTCTTTAATGCCGCCAGCAGATGACCTTCTCTTCATAACTTGAGCTCAGAGTATCCATATTTTCAAATATGTCCTTTCTTACTTCGTTCCTTATTCTATACATATATGTGGATTCCTCATCATGGAATTTCTTGTGTTCGGCCTCCACAGGATTGTGGTAAATCCCTCTGATTCATAGCATCTCATAAATTCTGATGAAACGAAATATCCTGTTGATCACATCTCCAACACCTTGGTGTTATAAGAATCTTCCATTATATCATCTTCTTTCATAAGATCCATTCAAAGCTTTGTGACCATATCCATTACATAAATAACCAAATGCTACGTAAATCTTTCCTTTTGCTGCTTTGGTTTCCCAAGACTAGCTTCTTGATGTCTTCCTTGCTTTATTCTTTTGAAATTTTCTTTCCTTTGTGTAGATGGTTGTTTTGAAACATTGTCTTCCTTCTTTGATATCATTTACCTCATAGCTTCTTTGAGGTGCTTCAACGTAATGTATCTTCCTTTGTATCCAAGACACAGTTTATCATGATGATCATCTTTGAGCTTTCCAAGATCTCATCCAAGATTAGTGAGCTATTCAAGAATTTGTTGGCCTTTTCCACCTTCTTTCTAGTCAATAATTTCGACTTCTAACTTACAACATGACTCTTCCTTTTCATTATTTGAATCTTCAATAGTTCCTCTATTCTTTTGGCTTCTTCAATTTGTGTCTTGAGATGGACAATGGTTTCGAAACTTTTACAATCTCATCATCTAGATTCATGTCTTCTTTTCCATTCTTTGATCTTGTAGTCTCTTCTTCCTTTTCTTCTAATTTAGAACTCTCTTCTTGTTCTTTGAGAATTCCCTTTAACTTCAAGATGTGCCTTCTTTGACTCCTCCTAAGAAACTTCTTGATGTTATCCGAGAAAGATAGTTATAGTGTATATAAAATGATCCTCCTATACATGCCATGTCCCTCTTCAATTTCCATGCCAGAGTTTAATGGAATTCTTCTATCTTTTCCATGGGATAAATACCATCAAACTTTACAAACTATATCATCTTCTTCTTCACTTGTAGAGAAAAAATTCATCCCATTGCATTCAAAGGCTTTAGAGTGTTCTTTACCTTCATTGAAATATCCTCATGATCTTCCTTTTGCCAATATCAACATACTTCTTTGCTTTTATTTGAAATGTCTTCAAGATCTTCCTTTATTGCTATTATCCTTGATTCTTTATCTTCACTTGAAATGTTTTAAAATGCATTTAGAAATAATGCATTCAAGAGTTTTGATGATTCTTTGCTTGTGTGATCTTGATGGAGTGGTCTTCAATTTCTTCTTTCTCTTATTTGCTTTGTCCTGCCTCTGATGGAGTGGTCTTCAATTTCTTCTTTCTCTTATTTGCTTTGATATGCCTCCTCTAGCTTTAGCCATAGATCCTTGGCGGAAGTGCATTGTCCCATGCTCTCTTTGATAGGGCTTGAGAGTCCACTAAGAATTGTCTTGAGAGCCAATGCATCATTCTTCTTTCTTTGAGCTTCAAACTTTGACTTGTTCTTCAACGAAACATATCCACCAATGGTTGCCTTCCAAATAGCTGCTCCCATTGTCATCAAATACACTCTCATCTCTATTCTCCAAGTAGAATAGTTTTCTTCATCAAGGATTGGAACTTCATCATCCATTTGTGTGTCTATGGATCTCCTTCAAGCTTGTTAAGGCTTGTAGTGAAGGCCCGCTCTGATGTTATTGACGAGTTTCCTAGGTGTGCAGGACACATGATAGGTTATGGATGTCGATGGCATCAATGAACTTCCTTGGACTCTGGATTGAGTGAAAGTGGATTGTATTTTTTGAGTATTTCATTTTACACACATGTGACATATGATTGATTTAAGTATGATTTATGTATATGAATTATTGACACTATTTTTGTCAGTGGATGCAGGCTTGACGATTCTTGCTAATTAGACTCACATAAGGAGTAAAGAGAACATGCACAAAAGCCAGACATTTGAGGGAGAGGTGTGGCAGCATCCCTATCATATCTTACTAGCACTCCCGTCGTGTTATGTGGTAGGATGACAATTACCTAGTTCAATAGGTCCACGATGTGGTGAGGGAAGAATGAGATAATCGCTCAGGAATATTTCTAAGGGGCACGCAATAAGGTGTAATCCTTAATCCTTAGAAGCCTTTAGTTTCTCACAAGGTGGATCAAGCAGAGTGTTGACTCCAAGGGTCGAACAAACTTCCAAAACTAGTCAAAGGTGAGTGGCACCCTTGGAGAACATAGGTGCGTCTTGAAGGATACATCGCATAATTAAATAATTGCTTCAATAAATCTAGGTGGCCTAGCAAACATTGAAATGACTAGACCTTGTTAGAATAAAATAATTAATTAAATAGTAAATTATTAATTATAAATCCTAACAAAATTCTAATCCTAAGTTGAAGACTAAGTCTAAGTCTAAATTTAAATAAAGGACAAAATGAATTATGACATAAGTTAAAATATTTGAGAATAATCAAACTCTAGGAAAAAGGGGTGTTATAGAAAGATTTTCCTCACCCTATGCAAAGTTTCTCAGAAGGCCTTTTTCCATTTCCCTATGCATACTTGAAGTCCATTTTTGCAAATCCTAGAACTAAAAACAATATTTTTCCACATATACGTGCCCTAACTATTATACAACATGCGTATACGCAGGTTGCACCACTACAACCCACATACATCGGGTTTTGTGCCCAAAATTAAAAAATATTGTCGGGTTTCCATGTCATGTCATGGGATCCATGATCCTTGACCTTCCATACACTGGAAACATTCTGACTCGACTCTTCAGTTCCACTTGAAGGATATAAATGGGCCATATCCGAGCTATGGAAAAGAGGATAAGAATTCAACTTTGAGAGAAAAGTTACTATGGAGAAATTATTCACTTCATATAGAGTCTGCATCTCTGTATCCTTTTAATTCTGAACACATTGTTCAACCCTCAAGATCTTCCCTAATTGATTGAGAACCTCATTGTCTCTCTTATATGAGATTTCCTTTGGTGGAGGATTGAAGTGGTTGAGGCCTAGCTGGAAGGGACTTAGTTTCTCGATTCCGAACCATGTCGGCATGGAAGTTTGTAATTCATTCACTTCTGTTGATTACATTTTAATAGAAATACTCTTTTCGCGTCCAATTAATATCTTGCAAATATTTGAATTGTTATTCCATGGGTGTATTTGTTATGAATGTTGATGGATTGTGCTATTGAATGTGATAACTTTATACATTATCACCATATGCTTGTGTTTATTGGTTGTTGAGGACAAGTTGGAGGTGTATTTATTTGAGTCAAGTGCTCAACGGTGGACTTCATTGAACGTTCAGACGAGGTAGGCTCTTTATCTTGTCTCATTAGCATATTTTCTTATATAGCATATATGAGATTAGAGTTGATTTTTGTAGTCATTTCCGTCTGTTGTGGTTTACCCCTAGCCATAGAGAGATTTTCCTTGTAACATAATTGGAGACCATACTGGCGATATAATCTTCTTTTCGGGGTTTGGAGTGTTTTTCTCTTTTGATTGCTCTCATTTATATTGAGTTTCTTGTCGTCTAATTTCTTGACAGCATCTGTTCATTTTGAGTCTAAGTTTCTCAACCTTATCCTTAGCCTAGTAGTGTTTTAACACATATACGCAGGTTTTTGCCTGACATTCGCATACATACACGTGTTGTGCTTCTTCAAGAGGTGTATATACATGGTTTTCTCTTGAACAATCACATACATCATCATTTTCTATTTGGTTGCTAAGTTTGATTTTTGTTTGGTAAGTTGTGATGGTTGTTGAGTCTTATTGGGTCTTTGTTATGATCGTTAAGTGCTTGTAGAATGATAAGAACCCTTTCTTTGGTTGAATTTTTGGGCAGTTCCTTTCTCACCATCCTTTTCATTGATTGGCCTTGCATCTTGGCTTGGGTTTTTGCTTCTTGATATCCTACTTGTTCTATCTTTGTTCACATATAGTAGAACCTCTATATCAAGTTGTTGTTCAGTCCTTGCATTTTCATTCTTTTATACTGAAAATAAAAAATTATTAGGCATTTTGCATTGTTGGCATTTGATATTTTAGGTCCTTATCATTGATCTTAGCACACGTATAGAAAGATTTCATCTTATTTAGAATTGAAAAACTAAATTGAAAATTGCATTTGAAAAGCTTATCATTCATTGGGAATTGAAGTTAGGACTTTGCATTTTATTCATATTCATTTATTTTACTTGCTAAGTCATAAAATCATTAGTTTCATGACTGAATTTTTTTTGAGTAAGAAAGTCCACTAAAATAAATGCTGATAATTTAAAATTGATTAGAAACGATTTTATTTTCTAGGGTGCACAAACTAGCTTAGGATTTAGAGCCTTGGAATAGGATTTTGTGAGTAAAATTATCCAAGGCTATTAAATCAGCATATGTGTTTGACTAAGGGAGTGTTGAAATCCATTGTATAATTAGTGACATCAGGAGGCTCTGTTTACACCGGAGTTAAGCACGAGGTCGTGTGAAGTTGGTTGAGGGGATATCCCCCCAATACCTTCTCAACGTCAGATATATTTATGGGGATATATTCGTATATGGGGATCTTGTTAGTAATTGTACTTCTATGAGAGGCGGTGCTTTCAAGGTTTTGGGCTTTGTTACCTTGCCCATATGGTAGACCTGACTTACGACTATTTTCCTGCACATCGATTATATTGGGGTTGCTTAGTTGCCTGACATATGTACCACATAGGTTACTTGCAAGGGTTATTATGTAGGTACCTTGGGTCAGATAAGGGTTGGACGACATACAACCTTTATGGAGGATTACCTCTCCAGAGGGATATGACCGATTGGTTGTAATCCCATGAGGGACCTTATAACTGATTCTAATACCTGCGATCTTTTGCAGGGAGTCTCAGGCCCCTCTTGGGTGAGGCATACCTACTTTAGGGAGGGAGGCCCCTTTCAACCACTTTATCATGTTTGTGTGCGTATTGGCATTTATTCTATTTTATTTTGGTGTGCTCATCGATTACTAGTTGGCCTTAGAATTTGTTTTTATATCTCGATTCTTGAGTCATCATGGATCCAGACCAACTTCCCCACAGGTCTCGCCACTTGTTACAATTACCACCACATTTTGAGTCTTTTCCTTCTAAAAGGTGTAATGTTATCAAACTTGGTACACACACCTACACTTACTAGACTTGTGACCATACAAGGATGAGTACTGAATTGAGTCAGTAATATATTGGGAGTCCTTCAACTCCCATACCTACTATAGTTAAAAATACTCCTTCGACACCTTCAACCACAATGGTTGTAGTGCCGGAGGTTCCTATCATCACTCTTGTCCATCCTATAGTGAATACTCAACCTATAGCCACGAACCCTTTTGGATCCCTTTTTCACTCATCGGGCTACAATATTCAGTCCATCCCTATGGCCTCTAGCCCTTTTTATTATGGTATGTCGAATTTCACATCGCAATTTTCATCCTCCATCCCAACGTCTAGTCTGAATATTAGTATTGGACTTGGGGGCATGGCTCCTCCACATACTCCATTTTCGTTTGGTGGTTCTCATGTCCCATAACTGACTCCTATAGTTTTAGGCCTTCCTCTTATTAATCCTGGGTCTAATCCTGGTCCTAATGCTTCTGGATGGAGTAACCAACCTGGAGGACAAGCTATTACTTACGGTCCGTCCTTTATACCTACCTCTTCTATATCGATTCCGACCAACACGTTTGGCATGAGGAATCCACCTTTATCCTCTGGATTCACACCCAGAGGAGGTCAGTTCCATACCTTGGGAAACCCCCAACCTGGAGCCACTTTGGTTGGCGACAGTTTTTATAACACTCATCATAACATTCCTACTGGAATGGTGCCCAACCAACCCCTCATGAATCAGTTCGTAGGAGGTTCTTACAATCCCAGACAGGGCCATGGTGCTTACTAGAACCCTGGATGGGCTGTGATTCCCCAACAAAAATATTTCCAAGGGCCTTGGGGTCAGATGTCACAACCCCATCTCCCTTTTCTGGCCATGTTGAATCTTCTAGACTTGTCTAAGTTAATGAATGACCCTATGCATCATGATCCGACATGGACCCCCGTCCCCACCAAGCTTCCTTCGGATATTCCAAAATTCAAAAGGCAAAACTAGGGAGGATCCTAGTGATCACATCACTACTTTTCACCTTTGGTGCTCTTTGAACTGCCTTAATGATGATTCTATTTGATTAAGATTGTTTCAACTCACCCTCAAAGGGGTCATCATGAAATGTTATATCGAGATACTAAGGGGGACATAAGAAACTTTTAATCAGATGGTCTCAGTCTTCCTCAACCACTTCCAATTTCCAGTACGCTACGATGTGGGCATACAACTTATGTCGGCCTTCTGTCAAGATAAAGCTACTCATATCTAGGATCACATCTAGGAGTGGCAAGATGGAAGAGGTAGATCAAGCCCTACATACCCGCATAATTCCTGCTAGAGTGGTTCCTTAAGTCTGTACAACCTTATATTTTGAAGGATGTTTCTGCATCCAGGGTTACATCTGAGGAAGAAGCGATTTTTAAAACCTAGCAGTTACATCTCATATATGCTCATTCTAGGATGCTATACGAGATTCTTCCAGATGCACCGAGCTCAAACTATGACCCTATACAAAATCTTGGGCCTCATGATGATGGCATTGTAGGCTCTGCCAATGTGAAATCTGCAGAATTGGTGACAAGCCATTTGAAAGAGTTGTCTCTAAACCAGTATGTAGGAGGGCCAACTTCGTCCGTGTCCTCCACTCCCACTCAGTAGGAAGATGTACATTATGTGCAATCATCAACCAACCCGAATGATAACCAACAACCAAGAGGGAATACAAATAAAGGACGTGGTAATAATCATAGGGGTGGGAAGAATAATAATAAAACTAAGGAAAATGGTAATAATGAGAAGTTGAATAATATTGTTGGTGAGGGAAAGAAAGAAAGGTGGAAGGTGAATTTTCCCTGCAATCTTTGTACATATGACACCTTACCCACTTATGCCCCAAACTTGTGGAATCTGTGAGGCTTTTATCTCTACCGCTCACTATGCTGACTAATCCTTTTCCACATAATCAACACATGGCCTTGATCTCCTTGAATGCTGAAAATGTGGTGAGTGGGAGTCAAAACCCACCAACACAAGATGGTGACCATTTATGCATCAATATGGTTAAATCTGAGGTTAATGTAGCCACTCGATCTCGTGATTACAATTATCCATAGACTGTACTTGGTCTAGAATCTCCCCCTCCTCTAGAGACACCCTTATAGATCGAAAAAATAAAGCCCCCTCCTTGTATTCTGAAAGGATTAGTCAAGCACTCTACCACAATACTAATGCTAGAGCCACCCATAATTACTCTATTGTTGAGGATATGGGTCAAACCCCTTGTGCGATGTCAGCTCTGGAGGTACTCTAGATGTGCCCTTCATAGAGGAATGCCTAACTATCTTCTTTAGGATCTCTACATCCTTGTGGCTCTAAATTTATAAAGTTTGACGTCACATATGTGAAGCCTCCCTCTCCTTACCATGTGGCATTCCAAATACATGTGGTATACTCAAAGTATACCATCAAACGTACTATTGTTGATGAAAGCATTGCAGCATGTGTGATGTCTATGGTCTGTTGGAAAGCCCTCGGATCTCCAACCCTTTCTCAATATCCGACCATATTGACTACTTTTGATGGTCGTTCCTTCCACCCTCGTGGTATTCTTCCTTCTTTCCTAGTCCAATTAGGTGGTAATATGGTAGAGGTGGATGTCGAGGTGGTTCATGCACCCCTCTACTATAACTTTTTACTAGGATGCAATTGGACTTATGCTATGACTGCAATCATATCATCTATATTTTTCACTCTTTGCTTTCCTCATGATGGGAAGATCGTGACGATCGAACAGTTGTACTTTGCATACGCTAGCCCCAATGCATCTGTTGGACCATCGATCCCCGTGATCAACAATTCTCAACTGGAAACTGAGAATATCGGTGTCGTAATGTATCATACCTTAAGGGTACCTTCGACTTCATGGCACCGGTTCATCATATATACGACATGTCCAATAGGTCTTCTTCGTCACAAAGGTTTGTTCCTTTCCGCACTTCATATTTTAATGATCCTTAGACCCTACCTTCCTCGACTACATCTTGTGAAGGTCAGTTACATACTGGAATGGCCATGCCACTATTGAAAACAAAGATAGCGTATCAGGTTGTTCTTGACTCTTCCTCTGATCCAGATCATGTTATCTCATAGACAGATGAGGATGATCCTGTTCCATAGCCTGTGTGGGCCATGTTATGCCCACTTTTATGGATAACTAGGAGATCATGTCTCGAGGCCCACAGGTACTAGACATGGAGTACCGAGAGTTAGCTCGACTTGAGCATGGCCCTAGAGGGCCCATATTTTCTCCCTTTTAGCACCTCCACATTGTTAGCAACAACAACATCCATCACCTTTAACTTAGTCCTGTATCAGAGATGGTTCTTTCTCCATGAGGTAATGAGTCTGGGTATCATGGTATGTCTCACTATGATCCTCAAAACCTTTGAATATGTGCATTTAATTCCTTTTGTTTCTAACAAATTATTGGATCTTATACTTTCCCACTTGACCATGTCTGGGGGGAATCACAGGATGCCCTAGTAAGATTGTGCCCATAGGTTTTGAGTTTCCACTGGGGGGATTTCTGAAAATTCATCATTTGTTCCTGTCACATTACCACTTTTTCATATTGCTTCCCGCTCATCCATCCAATTACATTTGTACGAGCATTGGGTTGGCCAATCATTTAAGGGTTTCACCTTGCCTTGTGGGAAGAAGGGGCTAAAGGCCCAGAGGGTAAAAGCAAGTTGGTAAAAGATAAAATCCTAAAAATAAAACCTCGAGATGATTTTCCCAGGGATCCCTGAGAAATAAATAAAGAGATTCTCAATAAGAAACAAGAGGGACCCATAAAAAATAATAAAACAAGAACTAGTCAAAGGGTGGGGGGTCTTATCATGAGCCAACCTATTAGTTCCATGGGTACCTAGAGGTATGACACTACTAGCAGCTGGTTACCATGCCAGGGTAGTGGCTCTTGGTTGCATGGCCAAGAGAAAGGGTGTCTCATCACAAGACAACCCTCTCATTTCTATGAAAGTGCTTTGTGGGTAACATTTCCACCACTGGTCACCATGCTAGGGTAGTGTCCCCTAATTATATTCTTGAATAAAAATAAATAAATAATAAATAATAGAAGGCATGAATGGGCTTGGAAACATTTTCATCCAAGGCAGGTACAGCTCGCCTTCTACAAAGGCACCCACATGTAAGCTTTGCATTTCCATGCTATCATTGCACCCCTTGTTAGGACATCCCTTATCCACCTCACCCATTTACATGAATTGGATTTAATCGCTTTCGGAAACATCCATTTTCCAGTGGACACTAGCCCAATAGGACACCCTGTCACTTCCTCCAAATTTGCATTGTATATTTGTATAATATATTTGAGCCCTGGACTCTGTAAAAGGGGTTTTATGAACATGTTTAATAAATATTGATGATCAGATGTGATTTCATTGCTATGATCCCTGTGACTTATGAGCCCATGGAGAGCATATCTATTTATGTGCAGTATCATACTCGATGGACAGGTACCACATTGGACAGATACACATGGGGAGATGATTAGTTCAGACCTCCATGGGGCTGAAGAGCCCACTAGATGGATGTTGAGACCCGAGCAGAGGGCATAGACAGGACATAGGGGTTTTCACGAGAGAAGAGGAGGACATTCAATAGAGGCACCCTGGCAGAGACTTACCTAGGGGGATTGTCCCCTTTTCACTGGAATTTTGGCCTTGGAAGGCCCAGGACGTCACCCAGGATGCCCATGATGTCATTCAACATCATGGACATTTTGGGAGACAACTATGGCAGTTTTGGCATGTGTGGTAGATTGGAGAAGCCCAAGGAGGGCTAACATTTTGCTCCAGGGGGCTGCATTTTCCCTAGAAAGGGCTAATGTCACCCTAGAAAAGGGATGGCATCTCACCTTTTACTTGATTAGGGTTTAATTTAAGACATTTAATGTAAAACAATATTATATGTTATTTTGGCCTTGTCGGCCTATTGGTGACCTAGATTTTAATAAGGTCACTTGGTATTATGTAAGTAAGAGAGAAAAACTCTCTTATTTGGATCATATTTCATTCACTCATTAGTGAGGTCTGAAATTTACACCCTATTCTAGGGTTTTGGCTCAAATTTTGAGGCGCACTTGTTGAAGGAAGACTTTTCTTGGTATTTTTGGCATTTCTTCTTGGTGGACAGTTTACAACTAGGTTTTGGCTACTTTAATGAATGGTTTATCTAAGTGAATTTGTACAACACTTCTTGATTGAATGTTTATAGTATTATTTAATTGCATTTGTTATTATAATTTGCTTCATTAAAACCCTAGGTGACAAGCACATGCTAATGGTCCTTGTCTCATGTACCTACCAAGTTAAGAACTATTTTGATTTGCTTAAGTAAGATAGAGCCTTTCCATAGAAAAACTCTATCCATACTCTTCTAGCTAGCCATTTTTTCGTTGTCATTGAGCTAAGAAGGAAGAAAATGCATCAAGGCCTAGGGTTTCTACACCTTGATGAGTCGTTTTCCCCTAGGGTTTGTTTGATGAAGACTTTCCTTAGAAACACTTCACCTTCTAACTCTCTTATCTTTAACCCTATAAATTCTTATTTAAGCTAGTCGATTTCATCTTGCCAATAAGTTGAAGAAGGAGGAGGAAGCACTAAGGCCTAGGGTTTCTACACCTTAGTGAGTCTTCTTTCCCTAGGGTTTCATTGTTGAGGCCTTGCTTTAGCAACACCTCAACATCCAACACTCTTGTCTTTAATTTTATCATTTTCATTTAGTCTTTCAGCCTTTGCATCCTCTTTTGACTCCATTTTCCCTAGTAGCGCACTGGTCTAAGACCTCTTGTATTGAGTAACTTGATCACAAACAAATTTATAAACTTTGAACAATATTTAAATCTTACTAACCCTATATTAGACTAACCTTACTAACCCTATTGTTGTCATCACCTTTCTATGCTATAAACACCCTTATGCAACATTCGTTTTACCTTTAAATCAATTGAATGATTGGTTAAGGCATCGTTTCTAAAGTGTTGATATTGTTACATTGATTTCCACTCATTGTTAGAGTTCCTTTAGCATTTATTGTGAAGTGATATTGTAATCATTGTTATTTTATAAACATTGATTTACTTCGTCAATATTATTGCTCAATTTCTTATAATCAGAAATTCATTGATTATATGAAGTACTAACCAACAAGTAAGCTTGCACATGTATGTTTCTTTGTTGCTTTGTCTCGGGAAGGTACACTTTTTGGTTACTACTTTCAATTATCGTTTATCTTTATTGGATATTAAGCTGTACTTTCTGATCAAGTGGTGACTTGTGAGGGGGAATAATATTACTTAGCCATAAACCTTTGCCTTCTCAAAACCCCAGGTCACCGAGGATGTCTCCCCTGGGCCTTACCTCCCTAAACAAAAAGAGCCTTCTCATTGAGGTGACAATGGTGGTATTGGTTCAGTTACGCCAGTTTGACCTCCTTTCATCCATCTATTACCTTAAATTGTGCGATAACATTTTGGCGTCGTTTTCGGGGAACACTGAGTCAATTCTCCTCAAGACGACACTTTTTGGTATGCCTTTCCTCAAGAGTCTTTATCTTACAATCTTACCTGATGACTCCACTTAGGGTGTTTTCCCTTATCCTTTGATAATTTCAAGAAAATTTTCTAGCTACTCCACAAACCACAAATGACTACCCATAGTGGGCGTCAATACATACCTTCATCTACTACTATGGACTCTATAAATCCTATCATCCCCGTGAGTTCTCCCAAATGGTATGACAAAGAAATATTTGGCTCTTTGAACTTAGATAACACCCAAGGGGGGTTACATGATCTACCCAATAAGGTTGACTCCTGGATACCTAGGTTTTCAGGAGAAAAGGGATCCTGTGGTAACGCTCATTAGACCAAGTTTTGTGAAGGTTTTCAGTTTCACCAATCCAGACAAGAACACCCTGATGTCTTTACAAGGCTCTTTGTGAGCTCACTCACCAGAAGTTCAAGAGACTAAATTAATAGTCTCCCTAACGGGAGCATCAAAACCCTTGAAGACCTTGAACAAACCTTTAAGAACAATTGGTGTGAAAAGGAAAGAATATATTCCCTTTACTCTCAATTCCTCGAAGCCTGCAAACAAATAGACGAAGACGTTAGGGGATTAAATGATAGGTTCAATACCCATCAAGTCAACCTTTTGAGCAATGATGACATCTGGGGAATAAATAAGGAAAGCATGGAAGGGCCAGAGCATGACCTCCTAGAGACTCTAGAGTTGGAAAACAATGCTCTCCATAGGAAATGGAGCATAGGTTTCTCAAACATGAAATATGCCTTAAAGTTTTCAAGACAACATGAACTATCCAAGGGTTTAAGTATGGCTACTCATGAAAAACCTAATTTAGAAGATTCCATATTCACCTTGACCACACCAAGTGAAATCCAATAAATTTAAGATATGATTGAGCCTGGGTTTGAATACTTTGGCCAAACAAATGAGGACTCGTGAATGAAGTCTGAAGAGCCCCAGGTGCATACTATCAATCAAACCCAATGTTTCCCAAAACTTGCCAATAATGGCACCAACCTGAACACTTGTATGGCCTGTGTCTTGCAAAGGCTTAAAGGGATTTGTGAAATGTTGAAAATTCCTTCTCTGACAAAGAAAACCCCAGATGACCAACTATCGTTTGAAAGAGCTTCCACACTGTTACAAACTGAGTATTTTGATAAAAATGAGTAAACACCCTTTTCCTCGCTAACAGATGATCATGGACCTAGTGACTATAACTCTATAAATCCATGCTTATTCCAAGGTTGGCCCACTCTTCTCCTGATAGAAGAAGATAATATTACTGAAATAACATGGACTAAAGGAAGGGGTGACCAAAGTATTTCCATCAGCCATGGGAACAATATTGCACTAGGTGATGAGGAGGTGTTACTTTTGCAAGAAACATGCATAAGTGATAGTGCCTTGATGGAACCCCGACACATCCTTCTGGGGAAAGAAATAGATGCAAATTGGGATGGTTTTCCCGATGATGCCTCTGGCATCTCTGAAGACTGGGATGATTATTTTTCTACACAAGGAGATGACTGTTTGATACAGAGAGGAGTTGGTTTCATCAAATGGGAAGAAGATGTTTTTGGGACTAACAAACCCCAGGACCAATAAACAACATAGGCCATATTATAGAAGGCCCCCATAGTTTCCTCAACATCACTCCTGAGAACACCAAGAAAACGTGAAAGAGGCAACCAGGAAGGCTAGAATGGAAATAATAAACAACTTGGACCCAGAATCAAAGGAGAAGTTGGAAAAATGAGAATTTCAAGTATATACGCAAAATAAGCTAAACCAACCTACCCTTACCGTTATCGGACTAATCGGTAGGTGTAGACACTAACTGATCTCCCTAGATCCACCTGGATCTAGAAAAAAACAGGACAGGACAATACTCTTTCCCTAGGTTTTGACCATTGAATTAACTAGGAGGCAAGAACAAATAACATACTTTATTATCGCTTCCTATGGTATTTGTTGCTCCCGCTTCGCTCCAGTGCTCTTATGCAGCCAAGACCAAGACAAAAAAAACCAACCAAAGTGAAGATAGCACAATATATTCAACAGTTAACCCATGTATATGATCAAGGAATTACACAATAAAGTGGAAATAGATTTATGGGAAAGGGACATGCCGCTGTATCATATTAATGGAAAGTAAAGATTAGAACCTGATCCTTGATGTCACAAACTTCCTTTCGATGGCCCTTGGCTCTGACACACACACTTTCTCAATCCTTGCATGAAGAAGATCAAATCCTCTTGATAGACTTGCTAGAGTCTCCAAGCTACTGTTCAATGATGAGTCCTTCACACAATTCTTTCACCAATTCTCCAATGAATCTTTCTTAACCTTTTTCCATGAGAATTCCCTCAATATATAGGAGAGAATGAATTAGTTACTTGGATAAGAATGATCCCAAAATATCAGGGAATCCAGTACTAGGATAACCATTCGAATGCCAACCTATCCTTCTAGAAGATTCCCTTCTAAAAACATCGAGAATTCATCTTTTTCCATGCTTTAGGAAGAGTTCATACCCTAGCAGTTCAACACAATGCAAAATTATCGCACCCTGTCTTAAGGTAGCCTGTGAGAATGGGTCATTCTCGCAGGAAAATATATTAGCAGCCTGCGAACCTTCTTCAAAAGTGAGTTTTCTAGGAAGAGATGAAAGTAACTTTTCTTAGGAGAAAATTCTTATGAAGAGCCTGAGTACACCATCATCAATACATCATCATGATGACCAAAATCATNATATTAGCAGCCTGCGAACCTTCTTCAAAAGTGAGTTTTCTAGGAAGAGATGAAAGTAACTTTTCTTAGGAGAAAATTCTTATGAAGAGCCTGAGTACACCATCATCAATACATCATCATGATGACCAAAATCATGGGTAACAGAAGGCCCCCCAAAGTATAAGGTTGGAACCAGTGATAGCCAAAAGACTTTGTAAGATGCATGTGTGTGTCAGAAACCAGGAGCACACCTAATCGGAAATCTGCGAACAACCAAGCATTTGTAGAATCATATATACCATTTATGAGGTAGGCATTCCCATACTCAGATCACAGATTGATGACATTGTAGACATGGGTCATGGCCACCAATCATACACTGTGGATTCATGCCGTCAAAATATAGCATAGCCACCAGGAATACACTTTGGATCTATGCAAGAAATTTCAAATTGAGACGACATAGCCACAGAGATATACACAATGGATCTATGTGTCACAGATAATACATACTCCATCACAACCTGGACAAAAGAGATTATGTCCAGGGTCTTCAATATCATCACCCAAAGTACGAATCTAACCATGTGATTACATGTGTTGAAGTCGAACATGGCATAAACCACTTGATTACCGGTCATTTATGAAACTGTTAACAAGTGCGAGGGAAATCACCATTTATGTCAATGACTCCCAAGGTACCCTAGTACAATCCATCGAGTGTGAATGAATGAGTTGAAGTCAAACATCCGATGGAATCTTTCGATCAGGGGTCAATGATGTAAACCCACTTTCGAAAGCGAGGAAACTTGCCATTGAGGCATGCAAGTTCCAAGGTACCAATTAATTTCTAAGTATTGATTATGGATAATGAGCTGAAGTCGATGGAACAAAACTCGTCACAGGAGGGCCTTGATGTATCCCCCATCAATGACATGAAATGAGTAACAAATTTTGAAGGTGAAATAGAGTATGATGTGAATTGGATTGGACACAGGGAAGGCCGACACAGAGAGAATGGAAAACTGCAGATGGCAGACTCAATATAGGTTTCATATGGACTTCTCTTGAACATATGAATGACACGACCAATTATTTGGCAGCATTGACTCAAAGACGACACAAGGAATGACCTTGTAGCAAATCGAATGAGAGAGAAATGGATTTCCCAAACTGGCTTCAAATGTGATGAATAGGGGGTGTCATGTTCAAGAGCGACACTTACTGCCAATCAATACGAATATGAAAACATATCCCTTTCCCAAATTTTCCCCCACCATTTCTGGCGAGCACCTCTTTATTTTTACGCAAGCTTGAGGAGGATAACATATGCTTGTTGATGTAAGCTCATCTTTCGGACGAGTCCCTTAGAGTATGTTTAACGAACCTTAAGAAGGAGTGGTTCGGTCCCATCATGGGTCTGGCAATGTTTATTTAATGAGTTCAGAGCTAGAAAACTTGAAGGTTTTTCATGATTATAGAGTCTAGAAAAACACTTAAAAGAGAACTCTCTCAGTTCCTTTTTCATAAAATAGTCTGGACGAGACCGAAAAAGAGATAAATTATTGCTCACCAAACACTTACTTCAAATACTTTATCGAGCGTGAAAATAGCAAGGTCGCTCGGCTATCTTTTCATGTTTAGAGAGTATGAAAAGAGATTAAAGAGGACTCCAGGGGGGTTCCTTTTTCGTATAACCTTGTTGAGCCCGAAAAAGTGATAAAATTATGCTCGATCTCGTTCTCATGTATTTATGAGCGCAAGAAAGGACAAAGATCACGCTCGAGGTTTTTATATAAAAACCATAAAAAACAATAAAAAACACACGATAACAAAGAAAATCATCATGCCTGCAAAAGGTTCACTCAAAATGACATTAGGGATTAGGGTTTAATATATAAATAAGCATAAAAAACCAAATGACATAGTAAAAGTAAATAAAAAGGAGTAAATACTCTTTTTACTACATCATTTTTACCTTTCCACTATTTGAGCTCCAAAAAACCCCTATTTTACCCTCAGAGTTCGGCGTCATATTGCAGGAGCTACAAGAGACCATTCAGCGAGCTGTCTACGAAAATAAGGTAGGCTCTTTGTCCTTAACATTTTCATGGTTTAAATTTGCAATTTCATTGGTTAAAAAGTCATTTTTAAGTTGATTTATGGAGCCCTACTTGTGCGCTGCCATTCTCGCAGGCAGGCCATACGGGACCTGTGAGAATGAGTCATTCTTGTAGGTGAGCCTAAGGCCATCTACGAGGTTCTCACACTGTGCACACAGGGCACCTGCGAGAACCACAAAGCTCAAAATGTTTTTTAAAATTTAGCCAATGAAAGAGAATGAATTCATGAAAATAGTTGCTAATCTTCTTGTTGTGTCTCTTATGCAGATATTTGACCATCAACATGGTGCTTGAATGGCACGAAAGAGAACATGAAGAAGACAATGCAATGGCCGAAAATCATCCACCTACTATAGTTGCTTTGAAATACTGTGGGCTCTTGAAGTACTTTCACATCCCGGGCATGAGGGCCCAAGTCAGACTATTAGAGTACCTGGTGCGTATGTGGGACTCTGATCAACAGGTATTTTAGGTGGGGGTCCACACACTATCCTTAGACATTGAGGACATTTACTTTTTGACCGGATTGTCTTGACGGGGGTACTATGTGAGCCTGACTAGTAGCAGAGGTGGTGGGATGCATATGAGTGAGTACTGTCGTTTACACTGCATTCCCGAGGCTAAGAGAAAGAAAGGAAAAGTAGCGATTTGGGGGGTACGATATTTGACCCTCTGTACTATCCTATTCACCATAGCTTGGATGGCTGGGAGTTTTGCTCCTCATATGGAATTACAGAGTTACTTCTAGTATGCTATTAAGTGTATTGAGCCTTGAGTATTCAACTGGGAAGATGTTGTGCTTTGCAGTATAAAAAAGCAGTTGACCAAATGCAGACATGACAACCTGAAGCAATTCGGGTATGGATCTTTGTTGGTGTCCTTCTTCCTAGAGAGGGTCCCATTACTGAGGTTCCAGGTTGAATGGAATATACTGGGTCCCAGGGATCCAAGGATACTGAGATGGTGTTGGCTTATGGCCCGACACGTAGTAGGACCGATCATCAAGTATGATGATACTTTCTTTGATTGGCTTCAACCATAGTTGTTGATGGTTGACGACTATGCTTATGCTGGCTTGGATTTCTGAGGAGATCCGGATTTAGCACTGCCAGAAGATGCTCAGTGGGGGGACCTTGGTAAGAAGTACACACATTTTTTCTTTTCAAATGTTTTTGTGAATTTTTATCATATTCAAATGTTTTTGTTTTATACGTTCGTCCAAAGACTAATACAAAATCGTTTGTTGATAACACAAATGTTGGATCTTACAGACCTCCTAGCACTTCTCCCATTCAGCGGGGAGGAGAGGTGGTGGCAACACCACAATATGCTGAGGATTATCAGGTGGTGGAACAAAATCTAGAAGGCCTAACTGCAGACATTCTAGACATGACTCTGGAAGAGGTTCCACGACGCAATCAGCGTCATACTGTAGGGGTATCAACATCCATGAGTCGACTGCTCCGTAGGGTTCCTCGAGAAGTCGTGTGTTACCGTGAACGTCATCCATGACATCACTTTGTAGAAGCTATGAGCTTCAGATTTTGACATTTTGGTCTTCGGACAAAATTTTTGTAAAAAACTCTTTTGATCGTTATATATACAGACGGCTTCTACCGGTTTACTTTATATTATGTGAATTTCGATGTGTTTGATTTATAAATGATTCAAATGTCTGTCCAATACATAATTAGCCAATGCATCTGTTAATGTATTTAGACATCTAGGAAT
>SNQJ01S0045461.1:98689-113695 GCA_010110895.2 Picea sitchensis
ATATTAGCAGCCTGCGAACCTTCTTCAAAAGTGAGTTTTCTAGGAAGAGATGAAAGTAACTTTTCTTAGGAGAAAATTCTTATGAAGAGCCTGAGTACACCATCATCAATACATCATCATGATGACCAAAATCATGGGTAACACTTACCATTCCTATAATAACTCAAACAAATCCTTCACCTTTGAACATTCTTCCTCCTGAAACACCCAAAACTGAAAAGGTGGACTTGAACTTTGACTTCGAAGGGGCACTATCCAAGATGCACGTGACCATCCCTCTAGGAGAAGTCATTAAGGTACCATATGTTAAAGAAATATTTGATAATTTATTCAAAGGATCAGATGGACCTATGGACCCTCCCATTATGTTACAAGATGATCACTTTAGGGTCTAGTATGATGAACACCCACCCTTTTTCATGACCTTAGTAATGAATAATAAGAGCCTCAACAATTGCATGTTGGATTCAGGGGTCGATGCTAACATGATGTCTCTCAAGGTCATGCAACAATTGGGGTTGAAAGTCACACGACCCTACAGAAATGTGTGTGGCTTCAAATATAAAGCCATACCCACACATTGGGTGATTAAAAATGTCGAAGTTTGCCTTAAAGAATACCATGAGAAAGTAATCCACATTGACATAGTGATAGTAGATGTCCCAAATGTCTGTGGGATGTTGTTGTCTAGGAAGTTTGCCTCAATTCTTGGTGGTACCCTTGAGATGGACCTCACTTATGTGAATATACCTTTGAAAAATGGAACAATAGGCCATCTCCCAAATGTGACAGTGACTAGAACCCATGTGCAAGAAACTAGTTACCCCGTGAAAAATGACAAAGCACATGACCAAATCATGGAAAAACTTCCTGATTTTTCTCCAAATGATATGCCTTTTGTAACAGAGGAAGACTTTGATCATATTCAATGGCCCAAGAAAAAAGAATACAAACTCCTAGAAAAATATAAAGATAAGGAAGTTGGGACCATAAAGTTTCTAAAAAAAGGAGAAAATGACATACTGATACGACCTTCCCAGCAGGAAGTATTTGCAAAGGAATCCCACCCTCCTCCCTCTGCACAATACACCAGGGTTGTTCAGTGAATAAAAAAATTCAAAATCATATATTACATGGAAGGGGATGTAGTATGGATGTGGGATCCCAACAAAAGAAATCCTATTAATGTCAAAGGAAGTACTCAGTTTTGGCTTGGACCTTTCAAAATTGGAAGAAAATCAGTTGACGACTCTTACTACTTGTCCACTTTGGAAGGAAGAAGGCGCCCATTACCAGTCATTTGGTGCCTCCTCAAACACCATCAAGGTGGGGGGACCTGACTTCATAGGTAAGTACAGGTAAGTAGGTAGGCATTTTCCATTCATTGTATATACCATTGCATTGCATACTAGAGTAGTTTTCTTTCACACTTGTACATATGATTGCTTTTATTTCAGTCTTATATATATATATATATGAACTGGGGTGATATAACCACCCCAAATTATTACTAATAGTTTCTATTAAGATCAAGAAAGTTATAGGTTATGCAAGATATTTTGAGGTTCTCATGTGCTCTATGGTGAGCACATGTCCCCATTTTGGAGCCATATGTTATCCCCCACTTTTAAGGATAGCTAGGAGATCATGTCTAGAGGCCCACAGGTCCTATACATGGAGTATAGAGAGCCAAATTGACTTTATCATGGACTTGGAGGGCCCATATTTTCTCCCTTTCAACACCTCCACTTTGTCAGCAACAACAACATCCACCACCTTAGGCTTGGTCTTGTATCAGAGACGGTTCTTTCTCCATGAGGTAATGAGTCTGGGTATCATGGTATGTGTCACTCTAATCCTCAAATCCTTTGAATATGTGCATTTAATTCCTTTTGTTTCTAACAAATTCTTGGATCTTATACTTTTCCACTTGACCATGTCTGGGGGGAATGACAGGATGCCCTAGTAAGTCTGTTCCCATAGGTTTTGATTTTCCACTAGGAGGATTTCTGAAAAGTCATCATCCGCTCCCGTCATGTTACCACTTTTTCATCTTTCTTCCCACTCATCCATCCCACTACATTTTTTGGGGCATTGGGTTGGCCAATCATTTAAGGGTTTCACCTTGCCTTGTGGGAAGAAGGGGCTAAAGGCCCAGAGGGTAAAATCAAGATGGTAAAATATAAAAGCCTAAAAATAAAACCTTGAGATGCTTCACCCAAGGATCCTCGAAAAAGAGATAAAGAGCTTCTCAGCAAGAAACAAGAGGGACCCATAAAAAATAATAAAACAAGACCTAGTCAGAGGATGGGGGGTCTCATCACAAGCCAACCTTCTAATTTCTGTGAAAGTACTTGTGGGTAACACTGCCACCACTGGTCACCACACTAGGGCAGTGTCCCTTGATTAGATTTTTGAAGAAAAATCAATAAAGAATAAAGAATAAAAGGCATGAATGGGCTTGGAAACATTTGCATCCAGGATAGGTGCAACTCACCTTCTATAAAGGAACCCACAAGTAAGCTTTGCATTTCCCTACTATCATTGCACCCCTTGTTAGGACATCCCTTATCCACCTCACCCATTTACATGACTTGGATTTAATCTCTTCTAGAAACATCCCTTTTCCAGTGGACACTAGCCCAATAGGATGCCCTGTCACTTCCTCCAAACTTGCATTGAAGATTTGTATAATGTCTTTGAGCACTTGACTAGGTAAAAGAGGTTTTATGAACATGTTTAATAAATATTGATGATTATATGTGATTGACATTGCTATGATACTTGTGAATTATGAGCCCATGGAGGGTGTACCTGTTGATGTGAAAGATCATGCCCGATGTACAGGTACCACATTCGACATGTACACATGGGGAGATGATTATTTCAAACCTCCATGGGGTTGAAGAGCCCACCAGATGGATGTTGAGACCCCAACAGGGGGAAGAGACAAGACAAAGGGGTTTGAACCGGAGAAGAGGAGGACGTTCCATAGAGGCACCCTGCCAGAGCCTTACCTAGGGGGGTTGTCCCATTTTCAATGGAACGTTGGCCTTGGAAGGCCCAGGACGTCACCCAGGATGCCCATGACATCATCCAAAATCATGGACGTTTTCGGAGACAGATATGGAAGTTTTGGCATGTACAGGAAGATTGGAGAAGCCCAAGGAGGGCTAACATTTTGCTCTAGGAGGCTGCATTTTCCCTAGAAAGGGCTAACGTCACCCTAGAAAAGGGATGACGTCTCACCTTTTTCTTGATTAGTATTTAATTTAAGACATTTAATGTAAAACAATATTAGTTGTTATTTTGGCCTTGTCGGCCTTTTGGTGACCTAAATTTTAATAAGTTCACTTGGTATTGTATAAGTAAGAGAGAAAAACTCTCTTATTTGGAAAATCTTTCACTCACTCAATAGTGAGGTCTGAAATTTGCGCCCTATTCTAGGGTTTTGGCTCAAATTTGGAGGTGCACTTGTTGAAGGAAGACTTTTCTTGGCATTTTTGGAATTTCTTCTTGGTGGAAGGTTTACAACTAGGGTTTGGGTACTTGAATGAAGGGTTTATGTAAGTGAATTTCTGCAACACTTCTTGATTGAATGGTTATATTATTATTTACTTGCATTTGTTATTATAATTTTATGCATTAAAACCCTAGGTGACAAGCAAATGCTAAATCTTGTTGTCTCATGTCCCTACCAAGTTAAGAGCTATTTTGATTTTCTTAAGTAAGATAGAGCCTTGCCATAGAAACACTCTATCCATATTCTTCTAGCTAGCCATTTTCCCCTTGTCATTGAGCTAAGAAGGAGGAAAACGCATCAAGGCCTAGGGTTTCTACACCTTGATGAACTATTTTCCCCTAGGCTTTGTTTGATGAAGCCTTGCCTTAGCAACACTTCACCTTATAACTCTCTTGTCTTTAGCCCTATAAATTCTTGTTTAAGCTAGCTGATTTCATCTTGCCAATAAGCTGAAGAAGGAGGAGGAAGCACTAAGGCCTAGGGTTTCTACACCTTAGTGAGCCTTCTTCCCCTAGGGTTTCATTGTTGAGGCCTTGCTTTAGCAACACCTCAATATCCAACCCTCTTGTCTTCATTTTTATCATTTTCATTTAGTCTTTCAAAATTTGCAGCCTCTTTTGACTCCATTTTCCCTAGTAGCACACTGGTCTAACACCTCTTGTATTGAGTAACCTGATCACAGACAAAGTTATAAACTTTGAACAATACTTAACTCTTACTAATGCTAGCCTAGACTAACCTTAATAACCCTATTGTTGTCATCACCTTTCTATGCTATAAACACCCTTATGCATCATTTGTTTTACCTTTAAAGCAATTGAATGATTGGTTAAGGCATCATTTCTAAAGTGTTGATATTGTTACATTGATTTCCACTCATCGTTAGAGTTCCTTTAGCATTTATTGTGAAGTGATATTGTAATCATTGCTATTGTATAAATATTGATTTGCTTCGTCAATATTATTGCTCAATTGCTTATTATCATAAAGTCATTGATTATATGATGCACTAACCAACAAGTAAGCTTGCACATGTATAGTTTCTTTGTTTCTTTGTCTCGGGCAGGTACACTTTTTGGTTACTACTTCCGGTTATCTTTTATCTTTATTGGCTATTAAGCTGGACTTTCTGATCAGGTGGTGACTTGTGAGGGGGAATAATATTACTTATCCATAAGCCTTTGCCTTCTCAAAACCCTAGGTCATCAGGGACATCTCTCCTGGGCCTTACCTCCCTAAACAAAAAGAGCCTTCCCATTGAGGTGACAGTGGTGGGATTGGTTCAATTATGCTAGTTTGACCTCCTTTCATCTATCTATTACCTTAACTACAAACTGTGCGATAACATGCCACTTCATCGTCTTGTTCACATGACTTCCTCAATGAGACTTTACCTTCAGATGAAGCTATCATAGAGGCCATGAATGGTTCTGACAGGCCATGGGATGATATGAACCATTGTTGTTATTTTATATCCCAGAGCTTGCCAGAATAGAACAAGATGAATTTAGATCTACCTTGACTGAGATAGTCATTCACATCGTAGTTCCATTTGATATGCATGGCATTTATGCTAAAGGAAACATGGCAAGTATCTCTCCTACCGTCACGATCAATATCTCTCATATTATTGGAAAGGTTGAAAATGTATACATCGGTGCAGATTGTTTGCAAGAAGAAATTATGATCTACACCGAACTCTTCAAATAATTTCGTGATGTTTTCACTTGGTCATGTGAAGAGATTCCAAGAATCAACCCTCAGATTTTCGAACATGAGATTAAAACCTACTCAGATGCTAAACCTGTCCGACAACAACTTAGAGTTGCCAATCCTTGGAAGGCCCCTGCTATTGAGGAAGAGGTAGAAAAATTGTTTAATGCTGAATTTATCTACCCGGTTCCCTAGACTGAATGGGTATCCAATCTCATTCCGGTGAATAAAAGACAAGGAACCATCCGCGTATGCATGGATTTTTGTGACTTGAATAAATCCTGTCCCAAAGACAACTTCCCGACACCCTTCATCGATCATATTCTCGACGAGTGTGCGGGAAGTGAAGTTTTTTATTTTATGGATGGATTTTTCAGGGTATAACCAAATTGATATTAAGCCCGAGGACCAACATAAGATGACATTTATTTTCCCTTGGGGTACTTTCACATACTGGAATATGCGTTTCGGCCTTAAGAACACTGGAGCAACCTTCCAATGAGCTATTACCTTCTAATTTCACGATCTCAAGAATATATTTGAATCTTATCTCAACGATCTCGTTGGTCACTCCCATAAGAGAGTGGATCACCCTAAACACCTTCGGCTAGTTTTTGAAAGATGTTTCCATTATCGCATCTATTTGAACCCTCATAAATGCATATTTTGCATTTGGTGAAGCTGACTTCTAGGATTATTAGTCTCTGAGAATGGGATCATGGTAGATCCATTAAAGGTTGAGGAAATACTTTGATTGCCTCCCCCATGCACTATTCATCAACTTCAAGGTTTACAGGGGAAAGATAACTTTTTACGATGGTTTATAGTGAACTATTCCAATGTTACTAAGGGTTTCATGCATCTCTTAAAGAAGGAAACTACTTTTATCTGGGATGAGAGAGAATAGGAATCCTTCGATTCTTTGAAGAAAGCCTTGGTATCGATGCCTCTCTTAAAGAAGGAAACTCTTTTTATCTGGGATGAGCAAGCCCAGGAATCCTTCGATGCTTTGAATAAATCCTTGGTATCAACGCCTCTGCTGAAGTCTCTAGACTACGGTAGATATTACTTGCTTTATTTCATCGTGCCCAAAGAGACAATTGGTATGCTATTGGTTCAGGAGGATGACGATATCCGTGAGCACATCATTTACTATCTTAGTTGAAACTTAGTCGGCCCTAAACTTGAATATTCTCATGTTGAAAAGCTATCTTTAGCTTCCGTTCACGCAGTCCAACGATTACGACACTATATATTGTTTTGAAAAACTACTATGATTTCCAATGTCAATCCATTTCAATACGTCCTTACTAGGGGTGTCATAGGGGGAAATTACAATAAATGGATTATCATTCTACAAGAATTCGATCTCGATTTCGCTTCTTCGAAGTCCAAAAATTCACTAGTTTTTACAGAGTTAATATCTGACTTCCCTCGATTAGATGAGGATGTCATTCATGTTGATTTATTTGCAGATGAACACATTTTCCTTGTCTCATCATCAAACCCCTGGTATGGAGATATTGTTGTCTATCTTCAAACTTTGAAGTTCCCTCAGGATCTCTCGCGATATGACTGATGGCGTATATGATACCAAGCTAAGAATTACCTTATCATCGACGACACTCTCTATATATGAGGACTAGACAATATCCTGCATCGTTGTTTAACTCACTAAGAAAATGATTATGTTCTAAACGACTGCAACAGTGGGGCTTGTGGTGGTCATCTATTTGGCTTGTGACAACCCAGAAAATTTTGTGAGCCGATTATTTTTTTCCATCTATTTTTAAATATTGCATCGAAGTGGTTAAGAAGTGTCACCCCTACCAAGTGTTCACTCGTAAAATATGCTCGCATCCAAATCCTCTCCATCCAGTCGTTACTGTCAGTCCCTTCACCAAGTGGGGGGTGGATTTTGTGGATTGAAGCCCAACTTTGGATGGGGGGAATCAACACATTATCGTGGATGTAGATTACCTTACTAAGTGGGTTGAGGCCATGCCTACATTTAAATCCTATGGTAATATTGTTGCCTTCTTCGTGTTCAATAAAATTATAGCCAGGTTTGAAATCCTAAGTGAGATTGTCACTGATCATGGAAGTCACTTTCAGAATGAAATGATGGAAGAATTAGCATAAAAGATGGGATTTAAACATGGTCATTCTTCTCTTTACTACCCCCACAAAAATGGACAAGTAGAGGCCATAAACAAGTCTCTCAAGAACATTTTTCAAAAAACTGTCAGCCAAAGCAAATATGACTGGCATATCATGATTTACCTAGAACTTTAAGCATATCGAACCTCCATTAAAACTTCCACCTATTTTTCTCCTTTGCAGTTAGTACATGGTGTGGAGTCAATCTTACGTATTGAATGTGAAATCCCTTCTCTTAGATTGGCAGTTGCGCTCCTACCTGACACTTTCAATATCGAACAACGCCTCGTACACCTAGAGAGTCTAGATGGGCAACGTCAAGACTCCTCCATAGATATTGAAGTGAATAAAAGACATTTCAAGGTCCAATATGATAAGTTTGTCTATCCTCGGTAGTACACTGAGGGTGACTTGGTCCTTCTATATGATCAAGCCAAAGAACCACTGAGGGCAGGCAAGTTCAAACCCATGTGGCACGGTCCCTATATTGTGTGACGTGTCTTAGAAAAAGGAGCCTATGAATTAGAATATTATGAAGGGAACATGTTGGATGAGCTCAGGAATGGGCTCTATTTGAAACAATATTATGCTTGAGCCCCAAGCTTGGGTGTAACTCTTTGTATACTAATGTATTATAGTGTATATATCTTTTCCCTTTGTTTTTATATTCATCTTGGTTATCAATTTTCCCTTGGTTGTCACATGTCAATGGATTCTTCGTTCTACATAGGATTCATAGAAGGGGCCATTCATCATACACTAAACCTGGCTTCCACCTCTTGGGTTGTTTACTCACCCGAGGGTCTACCGGTGTCTTCAGCTGGCGTTTTCCTAGGGCCATCCACGAATAATGTGGCCAAGTATAGAGTTGTTATAGAACTTTTAGGCGATCTTATTTCACATGGTATTCACTTGTTATAAGTTCACCTGGACTCCCAGTTAGTAGTATGTCAGTTGAACGACAGTTACCGTGTGCGAGACCCTACTCTACTCCAACAATTCTTATGGGTATGACTTTTAGAATGACATTTTGATTTGATTACTTATCATCACATACCTAGAAGTTCTAATTACGTATCTGATGCATATGCTAATTTTGTTTTAGATTGGCATTTGTCACATAACTAAAGCAGAGAAAACAATTTCATGAATGTATGCATCATAATATAAGTAAAGTCAAAGATCAATGTTTTTATATATTTCATCTCTCCAAAAAATATGATGTTATAGTACAAAATTGGGGCTCACACCCTTAAAATACATATACGATCGATCATACAGTAATCATGGAATCTACACCTATGGCATCAGATGAGTGTCATGATAGCATACTATGCAATTTTAGAGAAGCCGAAAGCGTCGTACTCAAGCACTGGGCACACCTACCACATGTCATTGCATCGCCTCCAACAGATCCTTTACCTGAACCATGGGAATCCTCTGTTTCAAATGACACAGGTTACCATGCATGTTTTCAAGCACTCTATCAGCATCCCCCCCCATTGTCTCATCCCCCCGGTGCCTATGTCAGTGTCGTGGAAGCCCGTCCAGCCACCATGGACCTATGTCTACATCAAACACATGTTTAGTTAGTACTTGACATCATCCAAAAATATATTTTTTTTTCTTATACAAAAATACAAAACGTGAGATATTAAAAAAAAATTGGCATACCTATCTCTACATAGGCAGAAACTGGTGGTAACGACATATCTGGATATCCTATGAAGTCAATCCCTTTGTAAGGGTAGTCCTCCAGAGCCATCACCTGTCGATTCCACTAGAAGAAAAACTCATCATTGTAGGGTGCTGGCAGCCTACCACCCCCCTGTCTCCTCATCACCTTGGTCCATCGTGCCATGGCTGGATCATGAGGTCCATGTGAAACAATATCAACTCTAGGGCCCAAGCCTGGAACCTGCTTGAATAAAAAAATATAAAGGATAGACGTGAACCCGAAGTTCCTCTTTCTACCCAGTTTGTAGTCTTTCAACTGGCTCTTCATGTTGGCCAGTAGTGAGGTACACCAGTCATAAAATATGGGTCACAATCACTCCACTGAATAGAATATAAGTTTCCTCGATGCCTGGTGCAAAGAGGTTGACTCTGTGATCCATGTCAACACTAGGACAACAATCTTGAGACAAATTGTTGATCGCTCTGATTGGGAGTTGGCTCCCTACCTTCTCGGTCCCTGTAATGCAATAAGTGGCTATGTAATCCTCTATGTTCATTCCATTCCCATCTCCCCAAGGTTTTAGGTTGACCACCTCACCTCGACGCGACAATCTCATCAAGAAGTAGATGTCCTCAACTTCAATCCTTAATGGTTGTCCATCAAGTTTGAAGGTCTCAGTATCTAGATCCTAGTAGTTCACAAGCAGCTGAAGCAGTCTCACTTGAGCCCTCTTACCTTTGAGAGCCAAAATATTGTATATCCCACATATTTTTAAGGCCATATGGGCCCTGGGTCTATATCCACTACAACATCCACCTCTTTATGCTCTCTTTCTCTCCACTCTAGCACCATCTTGCAAGATTCAAACCATTTTTTGAGTTAGCCACATTTAAAAAACCTTATCTAGGGACATGTGAGCTACAATGTACACAGTCATGTATAGGGCTACTTATACGCTGAATGTTTTGCAAAAAATCATGTATAGGTATGAATATATGCGACCTGATGATCTGTAGCCCGTGCACACCTTAGTTTCTAAGTTGTGCCTATTACACATGATTTTGGTCACTCTAGTGATATCTCTATAGTGATTGTGTTCAGGCCCTCACAAAGACTTTTTACCTAGAAAAGTGACTGTTATCTTCCTCTACAAAACATTTTTGGAGTGAGTTCGCAGGCTGCATATGGTGCAGAGTGCAAGAACCCTTCATTCTCGCAGGTTGCTATATACCTGGCCTACGAGGCGTTCACAAGTTTCTTTATAGGCAGGGTGTGAACTTGTTTCAAAGCTAAAAAGGGAAGAAGAGGTTACAAAGGTTAATTTTGCATTTCCATGGTTGGCATCCTACTGACTTCTCAGATTTAGTGGGATCATCCTCATCCCTTTAACCATCTCTCCTTCTCCTATATATTGAAAGGTTTCTCATGGAAAAGGTTAAGCAAGATTGGAGAAAGAATTGATGAGATAATAGGTTCAAAATTGTGTGAAGATCCCTATTTGAATTGATGTTTGAGGTCTCTATTTGTCCATAAATCCATAGTGGATCTTCTTCATACAAGTTCAGAGTAAATGTCTGTGTTGGAGAAAGGAACCACCTAAAGGAACCTTGTGACATCAAGGCGATCTGGTTGTATCTTCTACTTTTGTTTAATATGATACAGTGACATGTCCCTTTCCCATAAAATCACTATTATTTTATTACATAATTCCTTGATCACATGTTTAGGTTTTCATTGAATGTATTATTGTTGCTTTCACCCCGGTCGATACATGTTATCGCAGATCCAATGTTACAAGGCCACCGAGGCAAAGAAGGAACAACAAAGACATAAGGAAGCTATATCTTATGGTATGTCATTTATTCCTTACTTGATAGTAGATTCAATGATTGTAACTTAGGGAAAGTGTCACGTCCTATACTGTTTTGTTCTAGATCCAAGTGGATCTAGGGATATCAGTTAGTGTTCGCACATACTGATTTGTCTAATAAAAGTGCCCTAAAAAACTTTAAAAAGGAGGCCTAATTAAAAATTTTAATCTACTAGAAAGAAAGAGGGGAGAAAGATGAATTACCTGGTCTAGACGGTTGTCGATTTCTTCACTCGTAGCTCTCACAATCAGTAGTTGAAATTCAGAGGCAATTTGGTCCAAAATACACTATTTGGGTAAAAAATACAAATGATATAGTAAAATTGTTTTTTTTTTACTATTTATAGCAAACTTTTACCCACTTTACATATTTTCGTACAATATTTTGGCCTAATGGGCTAATACGATATTGAATGGAGTTTGTTTTGGTGGCTTTATCTGGGGATTCTTGCATTGTTTTAGTGCCATTTCGTTCATTCATAACTTTGGACAGGTATTTTCCTCACCCAACATATAGGATAGGTACCCAATCCATCATGCACACTTGCATTATCCTATGATTGCAGCTCATATACCTTAGGTATGAACCCATTTAATTGTGACACGAAACCTTCTAATTGCAACTAGAAGTGTTGTTATCAAATGGTAGAGACTTACCAAACATGGGTACCCTAGTTAGATCCCCTGCTTCATTCGGTGCCCATGCAAAGATTTTTGTCCATAGGATCGGGATTCCCTTATAGCTAATACATGAATTTATGTTTGAACAACATTTATTACTCATAGACATGCCAACCTATACCTAGAGGACTCCCAACGAGTCTGATTTAAACTCTTTTCCGACTCTCTCAAAAAGCAAAAAGATTGTCGAGTGAACTTGTCTCTTTCACACCCATAAATTGGATTTGAAAGGACGTCTATTTGGTGAAATTTTACCCCTTTTTCATATAATTATGTAATTTCATCTCATTCTCTTGCTTTCAGTATTGAGCCTATTGTTGGTTCTCTCTTTTGCATTATAATCCTTTCACCTCAGTAGTTTGCATCATCAGCCAAGAAAAGCCTTGTTTATATCCTTTGCAGCTTCACACCCTATACCCAAGAGGAAACATTCCCTCGAATGTCCATCTCCCGCGTGCACTATTGTAGTCTCCCTGCGGACAGGTAGATTGCCTCAAAGAGCTTGACCTTAACTCTAAGACAGAAAATGCTTAACGTGGACACTGACTTCCTTTCAAATCTATCCAAACTAACACATGAGAAGGAAGGATAACAAAAGTACCTCTTTATCGATGTTTGTCCACACTTGCACGCTCCGAGTTGCACTTTGATCCTTTTCTCCTTGTTGAATCCTATAGACAAACGAGATACAACCACTTCTTCTTTCTCCTTGTTGAATCCTGTGGACAAACAAGATACGACCACTTCCTTCTCTATTGATATTAGCTTGTAAACAGATCTATCTATCAATGATAAGTTCATGTAACATCAGACACAAACTAGAAAGAAATAGGCCAAGCGTGTCATATTAATGAGAATAATGACAATAGTATTTACAATCATAGATGCGAATGCGACAGCTTCGTCAAGTCCTCTTTGTCTAACCCTTGCCCGAAAGATCCACAACCTGGATAACAACAGCTTCACTAATCACTCTCCTTTGGCTGACTGTGTGTTTCCTATAAGATCATAGGTTTCATGCTAGCAATTCTCCCCAATCAGCTCCAGCACCACTTATGAGATCATAAGTTTGGCGTAATTCTCCATTTCCCGTCCTCTTTCACCATTATAAAGCTTGCTTATATAGCCTTGGAGAGGCTCAAAAACTTGAGATATCCTTGGGGAAGTTGAGGATTTGCCTCCTTCAATTGAGTATCTGCCCTAAGATCATGGCTGGACTAGGGATTCAAATCCAACTGCCTTCCAAGAATGAAAGGATCCTTCCCCCATTCATATCAACAACTTAACAACTACCCATAATAGGTAGCGCTCCCTCAGAGGGGCCATCAGAGCGATGTAGCACTCCCTAGTAGGATTTAGGGGGGAACCAACGCTCTCAAAATCTATAGCTCTCCCTCAAAAGGGCCAGGGGAGCTTTATAACACTCCCTGACAGTGTAATGGGGAGCGTCGACGCTCCGAGAAGAGGTGTAGGGGAGCGCTCTCCTTTAAAAGCTCAATTTTTGAGGTGCTTTCAGATGGAAAAAGGTTTGCAAGCCTGCTAACTCATTTCTCCTCTTCCAAATCAAATGTTTGAGGTGTTTCAAGTGTCTTTCTCATGTCATTATAGGCACGACATAGGCATCATGGAAATATGCTTTCTTTGGCACTTGCGACACTTATGAGCAACATGCAACACTTGCGACCTTGTGAGCAAAATGCGAAACTTGCGACCTTTGTAATGACGACACTTGCGACACTATCAAAGTGAGTAATTTTGACGTGTAACAAATTGCCCCCCAAAGTATGAAGTTAGAAGATAGGAACTGATAACTAAAATATTTTGTAGACTTTCAAGCAAGGGTATAGACGTAGAGAACCTGACAAAAGATGCACACAAACATCCAACAAATATCATGACATATTTCAAAACCCAAGGCAGGCATACCTATGCTTGGGTGATCAAGACTTGCAAGATATGGCCACTATAAAATACACTGTGGATCCATAATTGTATTGACAAGAAGGTATAGCCACCGAAGATACAATGTGGATCTATACTTTGATGACTCAGACTGATCGTAGCCATGCAGAATACATAATGGATCTACGAGATGACAAGAAATAGCCACGACCAATACAAAGTGGATCTATGTAATAGTGTATGTGTTGTTTGTCCAATAGAAACTCCTCCGCAACCTGGGAAAAGCATATATCAGAATGATGACTCAACCCAGGGTCTTCTTACTGATCCCGATGTGGTACGATTCTAACTATGTGAATAGATGTCCTGATGTCGAACATGGCAGAAACCACTTGATTACCGGTCAATGGTGTGAACCGTTAACAAGTGCGAGGGAGATCACCATTAATGTTGATGATTCCCAAGGTACCCTAGTACATTCCAGTGAATGTGAATAAATGAGCTGAGGTCGAACATCCATGGAATCATCCGATCAGAGTTCAATGATGTAAACCTACTGTCGAATGTGAGGAGGCCTGCCATTGAGGCATGTAGGTCCCAAAGTACTAACTTATTTCTAAGTCTAATTCCCGAATAATGTGTTGAAGTCGACAGGAATAGACTCGTCGAGGGAGGGCCTTGATGTATCCCCCATCAACGACATGAAATGGACATAGAGATGTAATTGGCAAATCAAATGGACATGGACTGACACATGTTTTGAGGAAAGATATTTGGGATGGCTGACTCTAGAGGCAGATACTTCCCTTGAACACTAAGGCACAATAGCAAAACATGACATGGACCAAAACTATGCAGTGGATACTGTGACTTGCGTCGGGTGACCCAAAGGAGTGAAAGGAACTCGAGGATTGGATCAGTGCAGAGGATCGATGGATTATGATATGTGCAAATGACAAAGTGCCATGTTCAAGGGTGACTCTAAGAAGTACTAGATGATGTTCTCAAGAGACTACTTGGCTTGTCCCTTTCAATTTTTCCCCCATCCAGATAGACGAGTACCTCTTTTTGATTTAATGAGCTCGAGGAGGATAACACATGCTTGATATAACTCACCTTCAGTAAGTTCCTCTTCCTTTGTTTAACGAACCAGAAGAAGTAATAGTTCGGTCCCATATGGGTCTGTCGATGTGTTCTTTAACGAGTCCAAAGATAGAAAAATCGAAGGTTTTTTGGGATTATAGAGTTTGGAAAAACACTTAAAAGAGAACTCTCTCAGTTCCTTTTTTGTACAATAGTCTAACGAGACCGAAAAAGGGGTAAATTATCGCTCGAAAGATGCCCTTTCTGACCTTTTAACGAGTGTGAAAGGAAGCAAGGTCACTCAACAATCTTTTCATATTTAGAGAGTCTGAAAAGGGTTTAAAGGAGACTCCAGGGGGGTTCCTTTTTCGTGTGTTTGTGTATCCGTACGGGTCC
>SNQJ01S0045462.1:4284-33303 GCA_010110895.2 Picea sitchensis
AAAAAAAAAAAAAAAAAAAAAAAACCTAATTTGTCTACGTCTTAAACCTATTTGCAATTTATAAAAGCACATAAACACCAACCCACATTCATTTATCATTTTCGTTTCATTGTGAGAGCACAGGACCCTGAACTGTGAAAGTTCAATTATGAATGTTGAATAATGACATCCTCAGCCTTGCTACAGTACTATGTGCAATCTGTGGGCAACAAGTGTAATAGTGGAAAGAAACATTACAACCTTCGGCCAGCAACTGTTATTTCAGTAGAAACCTGGAGGAGTTTGACTCTTTTCAGTATTTTGGTTATTTATAGTTGGTAACGAAATGAGAAATACAATGGTGATCAATGATTTGTGATTAGTATGTTATATATCATTTATTATGTGTTCATTGTTACGGATGTATGTTAGTATGTTACGTATCAACATATCATTCAGTTATGTATACAATTTCTGATTGAATCAATGATTATCGATTAATATTACGTATCATTTATGTTTCAATTTTTCACGTATTTAATTTTAGATTTTAGATTTTTAGCATTTTAGTTGGGCTCCCATATGTCAGGGACCCCCACTTCCCCTGTGACGTTCCCTAAGATTTGGGGGGTATCTCAACTCTCTACACATCCCACAGACGCATTCCCAATTTCCCACGCCATCACATCCCAGAAACTCGGTAGAACATTGCTTTACTATGTTATATATTCTATATTCTACTTACTGAATGATTAACAAGTTATTCAACCAATAGAATGTCCTCGTGTACATTCTAAATGCTATCTACTTATAGATGTATTCTGGCCACCCTAATAGTTCTTTTGAAAATTGTTTTATCATAAATAGGCAGCAACCAATACCTGCTATGATGTATAAGAAATAGATATACATAGTTTTACATACTCAGAGATATTCTGAAAGTTTTACCTTTTTCACAGGATTTTCCATATTAAATGAAATTATTAGTCCCATCAAACTAGGCACCTCAAGTCACAAATAGAAATAATCCACTGGGATCACATAAACAGTATTATTGTGCATATTTTAAGATGCTTCAACACAAGCACGGCTCTTAAAAAATTCAAACGAATTAAGTATACAGTGTGGTATATTGACTGAATTTGAATTGGGCTACATAATAGGGTAGTTTTATCTATCCTAAGGTCCATGTGACCTCAGAGGCAGACCCACCCACTACAAAGTATGCCCCCCAGGTTGGATCTAGCAGCCAGACCTCCATCATGAGATTCTTCCCAGCAGCCTCAAATGTTAGGAGAAACAGGTTGTCTCACTCCATTGCTCCTCCCAGGATTGTATAGCCAAGCCCCATCAGCCCTAGGCACTCTTCAGAGGACATCATAAGGCTTTGCATCAGTTCCTTCACAATGATAGATGGAGGCATGGCCGCATGGATGCCTCCTCTCCCTCCTCCACTTTACTTTTATTTCCAGTTATGATGCAGATGTTGAGCTTGGGCCTCCAGCATCTTAGAGTTTTTCACTTTTACTTTACCTAGCTCATGCTCTTTTTCCTTCTTATGATGTCTTTTGTATCTTTCTCACTTGGATAATATTTTAGCATCTAGGAGTGTTCTAGACACTACCAGCCTTGTGCTCCCTAGTCTCATTGATCTATTCCTTGGTCATTAAGAAGCTTTGGATTTTTAACTTTTGAGATTTTCCATATTAAATGAAATTTTCATTCCCATCAAATTGGGACAGCTCAAATTGCAAATAAAAACTACCATATACAACTAGACCAAGAACAAAAGATAGTAATTTTGATCCAAAACTCACTTGGATTCAACAGCTAGCAACCGACCTAACTCTCGCCGCAAGTTTCGTGATTGAGACAAATGGATGTGTGCTACAGCCAGAAACCTGGAAAAAGTTCTATAATCAAAATCAGTGTAGTAGAAAGTTGAAACTATGATATCCTGCCAACTAAGCAGTAAAGTACCAAGAAAAATTACCTAGGAAGCACCACTGATGTCTTTTTGTTTAGAAAACAATAACAAATAATCAACAAAAGAAAAGAAAAACCTGTGCATCTCAACACTGAAAGTGAGAAAAGATAACTTCCCAGAATCTGAAAGCACAACAAGGAGATCTTTCCCATAGGTCTGCATATAAAGGGAATACAACAAACAAGCATAAAACTATAAATTTCAGAACAGAAAAATGACATCAACTAGTTGTTTTTAAGAATAAGCATCATGGAATAATTCCCTCCTAGACATCATTGAAAGTCGGATAAACAAACCTGTGGCTGAGCTGCACGACATTGATCGTTCCAAGGAAGGACAGCAAGATCTTTTATGGTACCAAAGACAGTCTGCTCACAAACGGATTGTACCATGCCATTTTCACTGACCACTACTAACTCCAATGCAGTTTCCTGGAATCAATATGAATGCAATGTCAACCAACAAGTAGAATTTTTCCGCCCGTACTCATCGCTATCAAGATATGTTACATTTCTCTTGGAATTTTAATCCATTTCCTAAAAAATGACTGCCAAATCCTTGACAGTGAAGTGCAATGTTTTGAAATGAACCTAACTGGTTTTCAGTACATAAACCTGTAGCATTGTCAATATCTTGAGAATCCAAGGACATAAGCAGGATGCAACAAAAGATTTAAGAAAAGAGAATGCATCTTGTTAAAATTAAATTAAAAAGTACCTAGGCAAGTGTTTCTCATCACCTAGGTGCCTAAGGGGTGAGAAAATGCCTAATGTGGACCCTAGTCATTTAATTTGTGAGTTGCAAATTAAAAGGTGACTTTATGACTTTAGTGAGGGGGTGAGTGAAGAGACACTCAATCTCAACCACCCATCTAATTCAATCTCAACCGTTGGATTGTGAAACTCCTCACCTACCACCATGAGGTCGATTAGGGTAGGAGGGCGCACCCTCGCTAGGGTTGTTCATTCACTTTTGAGAAGAGACCAAGAGAGAGGTTGAGCTTGAGATAGAGGCAGCATTTGCAGAGCTAGAGCACGCATCCCAAGGCATCTAGCTAGCACGAGTTTCAAGGCAAAGTTCAGCATTTAATGCAGTCCGTACAGTACAGATTTCTAGAAGCCATACAGCCATTTTCATGCACAGAAATCGAGGGAAACAGCAGATAAAGTTCTGAGGAGGTTGGCATGCATTCCAAGGCTGCCATACAAGCATTTATTGGCACAGAAACCGAAGCATCTGCTGGCATTAATTTCTGGGTGAAATTCCATACAGTCCATACAGATTTGGCACGAATTTCGAGGGCCATATAGTCCAGTTTTGGGCACAGTTTTCGAGGAGAAGAGGCACGGATTTCGAGGAGTTGTTCCTGCTGCATATTCTGTAGTCTTAGCAGAAATTTGGCACAAAAATCAAGACAGTCTGTACAGCATTTATTGTTGGGACAGCCATAT
Organism: Picea sitchensis; assembly: GCA_010110895.2. NCBI lineage: Eukaryota > Viridiplantae > Streptophyta > Pinopsida > Pinales > Pinaceae > Picea > Picea sitchensis. The sequence continues at coordinate 7,702 of SNQJ01S0045462.1, forward strand.
AGTTGTACGGATTTCTGGCACAGAAATCGAGGAGCATTTCCAGGACTGTTCAGAAGGATTTTTTGCGGAAGAAACTCTGAGATAAGTTTGTGTAATTTCTAAAGATGAATATGTTGTAAATGAAATTTCTCTGAAGCTCACAAATAATAAAAGCCCTCTCTCACTGGTTTTCCCCTTGTGGATTTTTCCAGGGTTGTTGTTAGACCAAAAATCTCTAGGTCATTTTCTGAGTTTTTATGTGCTGCTGATATATTTTATTTCTGCGTTAAAACGATGTTCAGAATCCTCATGTTTCAGTTCTGAAATTTATTTTTATGCTGAGTTTAATTGGCTGTCATATATTTGGGTTTGGGCATTAAACATTGGCTGAAAAATCAGCGAGACTAAAACTGGTCTGGGGTCTGAAATTTTACATAGTATCAGAGCTGAGTTGAAAGAAGCAGAAATATTTCAGCAAGTCAGAAAATTGGGACAGCAGCCACTTCACCGGACAGAATTTTGAATTTTTCATTTTCAGCAGAAAGGGTTCAATGACTACAGGTTTGAGGGTTAAGGACAGACTTGATGGGGCAGCAAAATTTGGTGCTTGGAAGGAGAGGATGATCTTGTTGTTGCAAGAAAATAAGTTGTGGGACATTGTGGAAAATACCACAACACATCCTGTGGTTGTACCTACTGATGCTACTCTTCTTCCAGCTTACACTAAGAAGAGTATCAAGGCTAAAAGGATTATTCTTGATGCCATCAAGGACCATTTGATTCCTCACTTGACGGGGAAGGCAAATGCCTATGAAATGTGGGAGTCTTTGACGAAATTGTACCAGAGTACAAATGAAAACTGGAAGATGGTTTTGAGGGAAAAACTGAACAGCATAAAAATAACCAAGGCTAAAAATGTGGTCACATATCTTACCAGGTTGACACAGGTGAGAGATGAGCTTGGAGCTGTGGGGGACGCCATAGTTCATAGTGAGCTTGTGAGGACAACATTGAATGGAGTTTCCAAACAATGGGTTGTTTTTGTAGAGGGCATTGTGGCTAGGGAGAAGCTTCCCAATTGGGAACATCTTTGGGATGACTTTGTTTAGGAGGAGACCCGGAGAGGTTATGTACATGGCAGATCATCTACAAGTCATGATGAGGAGAATGTAGCTCTTGCTGCCAATAGCAAGAAAAAATTCAGAAAGGGTCCTAAGAGAGGAAACAAAACAAAAGGTGAAGGGAAGAAGGACATGAGCAAAGTCAAGTGCTTTGCATGCCACAAGTTTGGGCACTATGCAGGTCAGTGTCCTAACAAGAAGAAGAAACATACAGCRGCTTCAGCAGCGGTGGAAGAGTTTTCCACCAAGTTTGACAAGGAATTTTCCTTGGTTGTGTGTCTATCCACGAGGACCACTCATTCAGATATGTGGTATATTGATAGTGGTGCCTCTCGCCATATGACAGGGGTTCGTGAGCACTTGACAAATCTTACTCAGATTGGTGATGTTGAGGTGGTGCTTGGAGATGACCGGGTGGTCAAGGCAGTTGGTTGTGGGACTGTATCATTTCACAGGGAGTCTTTGCCTCCCATGTTGTTGAGAGAGGTCCTATATCTTCCGGGCTTGAAGAAGAACTTAGTATCAATTTTTGCTATTGAGGAGAGGGGCTATGAGGTGTTGTTCCGTGATGGGTAGGTGCTCCTTTCCCCAAGGGGTCTAGTATCACTTCGGCCAAAGTGATTGGGACTAGACATGAGAAGTTGTATAAGCTTATGTTCCAGCCAGCGAGAGCATTGATTCATACTACCAGCAGCAGTGACCTATGTGAGCTATAGCACAGGAGGATGGCACATTTGCACCATGGGGCTTTGAGGGTACTGAGGGAGATTCTGACTGGACTTCCAGATTACTATGTTATATTCATTGATGACTTCTCACGGAAGTCTTGGATTTTCTTCATGAAGACCAAAGGACAGGTCTTCAGTCGGTTCCAAGAGTTCAAAACTCTTGTGGGGAACCAAACAGGGAAGAAAATCAGAATTCTAAGGACAGACAATAGGGGTGAGTATACCTCCAAGGAGTTCATGGACTTCTGTGCAGGAGAGGGCATCAGGAGAGAGTTGACTGTTCCTTACAACCCACAACAGAATGGGGTTGCTGAGAGGAAGAATAGGGCCACTATTGGGGTTGCGAGAGCCATGCTACATGATCAGAGGTTGCCACTATTTCTTTGGGTTGAGGCATGCTACACTGCAGTTTATCTGCAAAACAGGAGTCCACACAAGGCAGTGGGGAGCATGACTCCTGAGGAAAAAGCCTAAGGTAGGGCACTTTCGGATTTTTGGGTGCATCACATATTCACATGTCCCTTTTGAGAAGAGGACAAAGTTGGAGCCCACGGCAAAGAGAGGGATCTTTGTTGGGTACAACGAGACTTCAAAGGCTTTCCATATATACCTCCCTTCCTTGAGGAAGACTATCTTGAGGAGGAATGTGAGATTTGAGGAGGACGGAGCCTTTAGGAAGTCACGAGGGACAAAGAGGCGTGAGCAGTCTTCACCTCAGATTCAGGTGAGTCCGCAACAGACTACAATAACACAGAGTTCGGAGCCACCAGTTTCAGTGACGACTAGTTCACAGATGACAGGGCCACAGTTTTCAGGTTCGCAGGCTACTGGTCTGCAGGGTTCAGGATCAGGTACTCCAAAGTCTACATCAAGATCACAGTGTTCAGGTGATGGGATTGAGCAGGGAGAGTCCCCTCCACGGAACACTACTTCAGAGAGGGGGAAGCCCAAGTGGCTTCAGGATACCTTGAGGGAGGCACAAGGTTCAGTGGGGAATCCCAGACAGGCAGTGAGGAAGAGTAAACCTCCCGAGAGGTTTTGCAGCTACATCACGATGGTGAGCAGTATTCGAGAGTCTGAGCCTTCCACTTTTGAGGAGGCTACTAGTAGACAGGTTTGGAGAGATGCCATGATGGAAGAGTACAATTCCATCATGAAGAATGATGTCTGGGAAGTTGTTCCTAGACCTGAGGGGAAGTCATTGGTGACTTCAAGGTGGCTCTATAAACTCAAGCATGCTGCAGATGGCAGCATTTAGAAGTACAAAGCTCGCTTTGTGGCTCGGGGGTTTTCACAGGTTGAAGGAGTCGATTATGATGAGACCTTTGCATCGATTGCTAGATATACCTCGATCAGGTCAGTGATTTCCGTTGCGGCAGAGATGGGTTGGAAGATCCACCAAATGGATGTGAAGACCGCATTTCTGAATGGTCTTATACAAGAGGAGGTGTATATTGAGCAGCCATTGGGCTTTGAGGTGCATGGGAGAGAGTCCCATGTGTGTAGACTGAAGAAGGCATTGTATGGGCTGAAACAAGATCCCAGAGCTTGGTATTAGAGGATTGATGCCTATTTGCAACAGTTGGGCTTTGAGAAGAGTGAGGCGGATCCCAACCTATACTTCATTGTGGTTGGAGAGAATCCTTCCATTCTCTTGCTATATGTGGATGATCTTTTCATTACAGGGGCAGAGAGACTCATCAGCAGCTGCAAGGAGAGCCTTGCTTCAGAGTTTGAGATGACTGATATTGGACTGATGCACTATTTTTTAAGATTGGAGGTTTGGCAGGACCCTGGACACATCTTCTTGGGACAGGGGAAGTATGTGTGTGACATTCTGAGGAGATTTCAGATGGAGGATTGTAGGCCCATGACCACTCCCATGATTACCAACTGGAAGAAGCTTCATGCTTCTGAGTCACAATTGGTGGATTCCACTTTATATTGTCAGTTGATCAGGTCATTGATGTATTTGGTCAATACCAGGCCAGGTATTTGTTTTGATGTCAACACTCTCAGTCAGTTCATGGTGGAGCCTAGGAGAGTGCACTAGGTGGCAGCAAAACATGTGCTCAGGTATCTTTGTGGTACAGTAGATTATGGTCCGGACTATCACAGAGGAGATGGAGTTCGTCTGGTTGGCTATACAGATTCAGATTGGACAGGATGTGTCAGTGACAGGAAAAGTACTTCAGGGTGTTGTTTCGGATTGGGCTCAGCAGTTGTGTCGTGGTTCAGTCGGAAGCAAAAGTCAGTGGCTTTGAGTTCTGTAGAGGCTGAGTATATGGCAGCCAATCAGGCCAGTTGTGAGGCCCTTTGGCTTCGCAAGTTGTTGGTGGGATTGTTTGGTGTGCAGTTGAGGCCTACCTTAATTTACTGTGATAATCAGAGTTGCATTAAACTATCGGAGAATCCAGTTTTTCATGACAGGTTTAAGCATATCGAGATTCGTTATCACTTCATCCGTGACTATGTTCAGAGAGGAGTTGTGAAGCTACAATACATATCTACAAAGGAGCAGGTTGCAGACATACTCACCAAAGCATTGAGCAGAGGCAAGTTTGTATTTTTCAGGGACAAGCTTGGAGTGGTGAGTAACACTTTCATCGATAAGAGGGAGTGTTAAAATTAAATTAAAAAGTACCTAGGCAAGTGTTTCTCATCACCTAGGCGCCTAAGGGGTGAGAAAGTGCCTAATGTGGACTCTAGTCATTTAATTTGTGAAATGCAAATTAAAAGGTGACTTTATGACTTTAGTGAGGGGGTGAGTGAAGAGACACTCAATCTCAACCACCCATCTAATTCAATCTCAACCGTTGGATTGTGAAACTCCTCACCTACCACCATGAGGTCGATTAGGGTAGGAGGACGCACCCTAGCTAAGGTTGTTCTTTTATTTTTTAGAAGAGAGCAAGAGAGAGGTCGAGCTTGAGACAGAGGCAGCATTTGCAGAGCTAGAGCACGCATCCCAAGGCAGCTAGCTAGCATGAGTTTCAAGGCAGAGTTCAGCATTTAATGCAGTCCGTACAGTATGGATTTCTAGAGGCCGTACAACCATTTTCATGCACAGAAATCGAGGGAGACAGCAGATAAAGTTCTGACGAGGTTGGCATGCATTCCAAGGCTGCCATACAAGCATTTATTGGCATAGAAACCGAGGCATCTGCTGGCATTAATTTCTGGGTGAAATTATGTACAGTCCGTACAGATTTGGCACGAATTTTGAGGGTCGTACAGTCCAATTTTTGGGCACTGTTTTCGTGGAGAAGAGGCACGGATTTCAAGGAGCTATTCTTGCTGCATATTCCGTACAGTCTTAGCAGAAATTTGGCCCAAAAATCGAGACAATCCGTACAACATTTATTGTTGGGACAGCCATACAATTGTACAGATTTCTAGCACAGAAATCAAGGAGCATTTCCAGGACTATTCAGAAGGATTTTTTGCGGAAGAAAGTCTGAGATAAGTTTGTGTAATTTCTGAAGATGAATATGTTGTAAATGAAATTTCTCTGAACCTCGCAAATAATAAAAGCGCTCTCTCACTGGTTTTCCCCTTGTTGGTTTTTCTAGGGTCGTTGTTCGACCAAAAATCTTTAGGTCATTTTCTGAGTTTTTATGTGCTGCTGATATATTTTATTTCTGCATTAAAACGATGTTCAGAATCCTCATGTTTCAGTTCTGAAATTTATTTTTATGCTGAGTTTAATTGGTTGTCATATATCTGAGTTTGGGCATTAAACATTGGCTGAAAAATCAGCGAGACTGAAACTGGGTTGGGGTCTGAAATTTTACACATCTAACTGGTTTTCAGTACATAAACCTGTAGCATTGTCAATATCTTGAGAATCCAAGGACATAGGCAGGATGCAACCAAAAATTTAAGAAAAGAGAATGCATATCGGGTTGGTATGCCAAATAATCTGGATAAAAACCATAGTAAAAACGGTTACTTTAATAGCAAATGATCCACATATGGCAGAGTTTCACTTAGCAAGCAAAGGAAATTTTACAAGAAGACGACTCACCGAAGCTGCATCCAATGGCAATAATTATCCCAAAATGCAGAGAAATAGAAAAGCCCATTATGGAAGATGTTGCCATAAAGAATCTCCCGGTGCAAGGAAATGACATATGTCATAAACTTGGTAATGGACTGAGATCACAAGATTATTGAAATTACTATGAGGTTTGAGCATCAACCATTATAAAAGGAAGCATACTGAGAGTCTGAGACTAGGGGTCAATCTCCTACCCAAGAAGCAATTGGTCGAGATGGCACAACCAACAGTTCTGACTACTAATGGGCATCAAAGCAAAGTGGAATCCATGGTAATATTGATGGCTCGAGAAATTATATGGGACGGCAGATGATCCTTAATGATTTCGAACTCTAGTAGTCATCCTAACATACCCAAGAGATCAAACTTATTCAGCTATGTTAGGACATATGTGGTTGAGAAAGGTTTCAGCTACCCATGAGTTGGGAAAACTGGCCATAAAACATGAGAGTGAAGACTTATGTATTGATTTGAGGAAGTGATGATGGTGACGATGGCCAACACAAGGAGACGACATCTTATCAGGATACTGCAACTAAACAATAGATGGACAAATGATGATAAGGGCGGTCTCTTCAGGTGGAAGAAAGCTTGTACATGAACGATACCATGATTAATAATAGAACAGATTGCCCGGGAGGGCGGCCTGTAAATACCACCTTGTGGGGAACGCATACAATAATGGTTGAGAGGACAACTTACCCAAGATGAGGACAGCCTGTGATGACACGTCTTAATGTGCAATTGCTCAGATGATTGAGGATAAAGCGGCTGGAAGAAATGCATGAAAACAAGTTATCTATATACAATTAAGAACGAAATGAAGCCTCGTTATAGTTAAAGGTGTATTGAATCTATAAATGAAAATGGGCCACTTATCGTAGCCTGAACTGTTCTACGTTGAAGCCATATTGCCAGCCAGAGTTGAGAATTTCAAATTCCGTGGACTTAATTCGCTTCTCTAAAGATAACCAATATAACTCAACTGGAGACCACCCTCGATCGAGACCCTAAAACCAAAATGGGGTACCACCCTGTGCACTGCAAAAGGGCAGATGGCCCTAGTAGGGCTATATCATATACTGGGGTACCACGCCCAAAAATTGCATGCCACCATTGGACTTTCAAATCCCCCAGCCCCTAAAAATACCATACAGAAATTTGAATGGGAAATCCTTTGAAAAACATCAACAACAAAGAGCACATACCTTGCCAAAGACCACATCTAGTGTAGTGGGAGAACGAATATGGCCATAGACAGCCTGTAACACCACGCTTCCCTTAAGAACGCATTTTGCCAAGCAATAAGAATTTTTGGGTTGGTGTTGGGATTTCGGTTGGAATTTGGACTGGGACTGGTCCCCTGCTGCCTCTTTCTTCTGCACGGCCATTTATGCCTCTTCTTTTTCGTCTAATTTAGAGTATATGGGCTGTTTGTGTACATCCCATTGGAGTGAGGCTCTATAAAGGCCAGCCGGAATTCGAATTACGATCCTTCAATTACTTCAAAGTGCAAAAACAATCCAATCTCAATCCAAATCGGAGCTGGTTTGGTTCTCAATAGGAGCTTCTACCACCGGATAGTGAATGACAAGAACGAAAATCTATCGTATGACATAGCTGCTGGATCTGTGCCGACAAAAACTTAAGGGCTTTCTCGTTCCAAGCCACGTGGACAAGTGAAAGGAATGTTAACTAAACTACTGGTTGGAGCGGGAATATGGCGTAATTTTGATGGAGTTTCGATGAAAATATTGATAAAATTACGAAGGGATTTGAATTATAGGAGAATTTATATAAAATTATTTATTTAAGGTTAATAAAACTTATTTCTTAATTTTGATGGAGTTTTGATGAAAATATTGATTTAGTAAATGGGACATTTGCTTGACTATGTGTCCTACAAATAGTATGTCCTACAAATAGTAAGGAGATAAAAAAAAATGTTATGGATAAGTTCCACAAATGTATTTGGGAGAAAAAGCTAGGGAGAAAGAAGAATTACTACATTGAAGAGTTTAACGCCACTTATAACCATCATCCAAAGGCGTATATAGGGGCCAATATTTCTTAGAAATCTAAAATTCTTATTGCTCAATTAAGGATTAATTCTTAAGGATTAAGGAAATTATGCAGGGATTATGGCAGCTAGTTCTTGGGATAAGCTATTTTTAACCTCTTGGACGTTAAAAATACTTTCTTACTTTCTTTCTTTTTTGATAAAATTCCGAAAGGATTTGAATTATAGGAGAATTTATATAAAACTATTTATATTTAAGGATATGGCTTAATTTTGGTGGAATTTTGATGAAAATATTGATAAAATTCCGAAGAGATTTGAATTATAGGAGAGTTTATATAAAACTATTTATATTTATTTATATTTAAGGGTCACGTTTTATGGCTTAATTTTGATGGAGTTTTAATGAAAATATTGATAAAATTCCGAAGGGATTTGAATTATAGGAGAATTTTTATAAAACTATTTATATTTAAGGGTTAGGTTTTTTTTCTTAATTTAAAAAAAAAAAAATTAATTTTAGTTTTTTTTAATTAGTATATTATTGTAATGATTTCGAAGTTTTTACTTTGAAAATTTTAGAGTTTATGTGGGGTATCAATCAAGTGAGGAGAAGAAATAATGAAAAAAATGGAAATTTTTTATTTAAAAAATAATAATAATAATAAATATATATTGATGTTTAAGAATTTTAGTTTATTATAAAATTTAAAATTTGAATTTTTTATAAAACCAATAAATATGGAGAAATATTTTACTATTAAAAAATTATATTTACTACCTTTAATTCTTAAATTTTTAATTTAAATGAATTTAAGTTTATAAATAAACTAATATAGAATCATTTTAACTTTTTATTTTTTTAAAAATAAAATATTAATATTTATTTTAAATTTATTTTCAATCTATGTAAATACTTAATAAATCTAAAATTAAGATGCATCTATACTTAAATTTATTTTATTGTAAATTATTAATTTCTTATTATATAATTAATATTTTCTTATTTATCCTACATTGTTATTAAAATGTTAATACAAATTTTATTCATGGAAGGATATAACATGATGATTTTTTGGTGTTATGTTTTACAATGGCATGTACTTATATTCAAAATATGGATCTTTAGAAATAAATAATTTTATAACTTGTTAATTGGGTTTAGCTCAGGTGGTTAGGAGGAATGATGTTATCCTCCCCACTCAAGTTCAATTCCCACAAGTGACATGTTCAGCTCTTAATGAATATATTATTGTAATGACTTTGAACCTTATTGTTGATTGGCCTTGTGCCATGAAGATTCTAGGGTTTAACCTTAGTACCATCCTCGAAATGAGGGGAAGTACTCGGGTTCCCCAAGGTACCATCCTTGAAATACTCGAAATGAGGGGAAGTACTAAGGGGGTTTCCATGGGATTTAAAAAAGAAAAAGTCAATTGGATTTGACTCAGTTGGTTGGGAGGAATGATTGTTATCCTCCCTACTAGGGTTCAATTCCCATAAGTGACATTTCGTTCAATTCTAGTAAGGGATTTTCCCTATGCTTTGTAACCTAGAAATTTTATTAAAAATGTTAATAATAATAATTTGGTTTACTTCAAAACAAGATTTTTTTTGGGGATTGCTAGCTCGTGCATCCTGGCTCCCTGAATAACCCTATTTGGTGCTCTTGCATGGCTTCGGCCTCTGGTGGGGGCGCAAACACCCCTTCTGTTGATATCACAACCTTGTCTTCTTTTATTGCCTCCCTCCCCAAACCCTCCAAGCACCCCTCATCACACTTTGTAAAAAAACTTGATGAGATTTTGACTATCCTTATTCAAGACAACTCCATAAATCTTGTCTTGTGTTTTGTAGAAAATGGTTTGATTGGTCAATTCACAGGCATTTGGCCTTCTCCCAAGGCCATGGCGACTTGGATTGATAAGAACTGGACACCCCTAATAAAGGGGCACCTCTCTCACTCCTTCTGCGCCAAGGTTTTCTTTGCTTTCCTATTTGAAGAAAAGAAGATCGAGATTTGATCTTCGAATGCGGTCCTTATCTCATGGGCTCCATAGGTGTGTATCTCAATCATTGGACCCTGGATTTTTTTCCAAAGAATGGCATACCCTCAATCGTTCCAGTTTGGCTCCGATTTCCATATATTCCTCTTCATTGTTGGAATTATGACACCATTATGAATATAGGAAATACCCTCAAAAAACACATAGATCAAGCAGAACCCAAAGATGGTATGCAACTTATGCTTGAATCTGTGTTGATGTTGATCTTGAGAAAGGCCTCCCAGAGGCAGTCAAGTTAACCCTAGATAATTTGTCTTACCTCGAGCCAGTATATTATGAGCAACTTTTGTTCAAATGTAAACCATGCCAAGAGTATGGGCATTTTTCCAAAAACTTCCCCAAAGCAACCCCAAAACCTACCATCGTTTAACTCAATTAGCAATGGTAACAACCAAAAAAAGAAAAGACAAGCCATGAAGCAGGGTCCCATAGCAAAACCAGGAAATAACCCAACTCTCTCTAGTCCAAGACCTTCTGCTTTTGCATCGCAAGGGAAGAATCCACTAGTAAGTAAAAATCAAATTGAATCCCTTTCAAACATGGAAGTCGAAGCTGAACAAAACACAAATCCAAGGCCCCATGTGTTTGATGATTCAAACTATGATTTGGGAGATGGTGGTGATGGTGAGGTTCCCCCTCTGAGGATCATAGAGTCTAGCCTGGATAGTTCGGTGGCCCCCAAGGATGGTGACCATTCTAAGTTTTCAGAAGAGGAATCGAGGCAAGAAAGTGCCCCCAATGCCCCCCAAAAAAAGGTGGGTCGCAAGTCTAATCAACAAAGAAGGGAGGTCGCAACAAACATGGAAAAAGAACTTGGAAAGCATAACACATTGGATGGCATGTTCAGGAAAGAACTGAGAGCCTCTAGGAATCAGGGTGGACCCAACCCCCCTAAAGGAGGAATCCCTAAATCCACTAGTAAATGATTAAAATCATTTCCTAAAATTGTAGAGGTTTTAGTGGTAGAAGCAAACAGGAACTTATCTTAAGTTTAGTAAAAATAGAAAAACCCCACCTCCTCTTACTCCAGGAAACCAAACTGAAGGACTCTGATGTCCTTCGAGACAGTGAATTTCTATGGCATTCCTGCAAAGGTCTCATTGTTAGCTCAAGAGGCAGGTTTGGAGGCCTATGTACTCTCCGGGATCCACAAGTTTTCTAAATGGAGAATTTGCAAGACACCCAACATTGGCTTACAGTACACTTGTTCCATCTTCCATCAGGTATGTCTTTGCATGTTCTCAATATTTATATGCCTTATATCCCCCAGGAAAAAATGGTTTGTTGGAATATGCTAAGTAATCTCCTAGAGAGGAGCATAAATCTCAAATTCATAGTGGCAAGAGATTTCAACACCACTTCAAATTCAAATGAAAAGAAAGGGGCAACTTGGTCCATGACCCCTTCTGAGAACACATGGAGGAATTCATGTCCTCCTTCGATATGGTTGACATTGAACCAAGCAAGGGAAGATTCACCTGGGCCAATAAAAGATTGGGGCCTGGGCACATCACGGCTTGATTGGATCGCTTCTTACTGAGTGGCTCTCTCTTGGAAGATCCTCTCATTCCTTCCTCTTGTATCTTTCCTTGGTATGGATCTGATCACCACCCCATTGCCTTGGTTTTTACTGATCCGAAAGACTTTGGCCCTATACCCTTTAGATTTAACCCCCTCTGGTTCCAAGACCCTCCCCTTCTTCAGCTTGTCTCAAACACTTGGGATCATTAGATCACAGGTTCCCTTGTCTCCGTCTGGAAAAAAAATCTCAAACTTCTCAAACAAGCAATCAAGTATTGGGTGGTTTCTCGAGCCAGGCATCCAGAGAGGGAAATTAAAGCTTTATCTGTGAAAATGGACAAAATCAAGGACAAGCTATAAAAAGAGCAGGTAACATATGAACTATTAGTCGAAGAACAAAAGACCTTCCACAATTACCAAAAAACTTTAAGATCAGAAGAAGAGCTATGGAACCTCAAATCTTGTAGTCTCTAGTTACAAGGAGGAGATAAAAATACAAAATTCTTTCACCCGCAAGCTAAAGCCAAAATTCGGAGGAACAAGGTCAAAGAAATCACAATCGAGGAAGGGGAGATGGTTTCAGACTTTGAGAAGATCAAGGGAATATCCTTCAAGCACTTTCAAAGGTTGTATAAAGAAGACTACAATTCAAACGTGGACTTGGTTGAAAGCATGTTGGCCAACATCCCAACCTTGATCAATGACAAGGACCATTAAAGTTTGAACAGTCTAGTCACAGAGGAAGAAGTATGGGGGGTGATTCATCAAATGAACCCAAACAAGGCTCCTGCTCCAAATGGATTATGTGCACACTTATATATAAAATGTTGGCACATAATAAAAAAGAACCTGCTCATAATGATTAAGTACGTACAAAAAATGGGGGAAGCACTAGTTCAACCTTTCTAGCCTTGATCCCCAGATAAACTAACCCCTCCTTCTTTGCTATATTCCATCCTATCTCTCTGTGCAATGTCTCTTATAAAATCATCTTGAAAATAATCACCAATCGCCTAAATCCCCTTCTCCCCAACCTTGTCTCTTAAAACCAGGGTGGCTTCATGGAGAAACATCGAATGGTGGATAACATCTTGTTAGTACAAGAGGTGATTCACTCCAGTCAGTTCAGAGGGGAGCAAGGAATGGCTATTCAAATAAACATGGCTAACATATTTGACAGGGTCAGGCACAACTTCTTGCTTGTTGTCTTAACTCAGTTTGGGTTCAATGAAGAGTTAATTGCTTGGGTTATGGTCTACATTCATAATCCTTGGATCGCCCCTCTAGTAAATGGAAGGCCTACCGCTTTCTTCAATATCTATAGAGGTTTGAGGCAAGGTTGCCCACTCTCCCCTATACATTACATCTCGATGGCAGAAGCCCTTGGTAGAAGACTAATCCGAGAGAGACTTTAAAAAACCATCCTAAGGGTAAAAATTGTTCAAGGGGTCAAAAGGATAAATAATTCTTAGTTTGTGGATGATACCATTATGTTGGGATCAGGGACCTCAACGATTATAGCCAACATATTTAAAAGAGTGATGGATGATTTCATGATAGTTTCCGGAGGACTTATAAATGCAATTAAAAGCCAAATATATGCCTTGAATATTGGCGTCGGAACTTTGACAGTCATCCCCCAAATCCTTCAATTTGCTTTTGTGGATAAATGGCAATGTTTTAAATATATAGGAATCCCAATTTGTCTCAATTCCCTACCATCCTCTTCATGGATTCATATTTTTTATAAGATAAAAGCTAAGTTTCATCAGTGGGGATCTTAGTGGCTCAACCCTAAAGGTAGAGTGGTTCTCATAAAATCTTTTCTATTAGCCTTATGGATATTCCAATTCTCCTCCCATCTCGCTCCATCCAGGGTTAAACTCTCAATCACCCAAGAACTTAGATGCTTTCTATGGTAAGGGGGAAGAACAAACAACGAAATATTCCATTTAGTCAATTGGAATATTGTAAGGGCCCCGAAAGTTCATGGAGGCTTGGGGATCAAAGATCCAGCCATTTCCAATTTATTCTTCGGTGATAAAATCCTCTGGAGGTTGGTCAACGGGAAAAATGAGTGGTGGAAAAGGGTCATTCATCTTAAGCATTTTTCAGGGGAAAGGCTCTATTGTTTGGACATCACCCCCAATGTCCTAGTGGCTCTTAGATTCGGCGATTGTTGAAAGGCTTGCTTCCTCTTATTCAAAATTTATTATCTTGGATCCCAGAGAACGGTGAATCCATCTTCCTCCACTTAGACAATATCATGAGTCACTCGTCGGTACAATAGGATTAACAACTTGTTCCTCTCCTTAATTGGCTTCGGGATCATGGAAAGCTCTATATTTTTTATCTCTCAAAATGGGATAGGAGCTCGGGATGATGGTTTGCTTGGTATCTCGGGAACCCTTCATGTTCACCTTCTCGATTAGGCCCAAGAACTTATTCTCCACCTCCATGGATGTACCCCTACCCACAAAAGACACAAAGTTTATGAGGTTTTGGGCTCTCAGGAACATTTAGCCATAAAAGGTTACAAACTCATTCTATCCCAATTAGTGCTCCCCCATCCCTCGTCCTAGTGGAATTATATATCGAATCAAGATGGTCTCCCGAAAATAAATATATTTTATTGGACCTTGGCGCATGGAAAATTATTGACTGGGGAGAATTTATCCAAACGGGGATTCTTAAGCTCGTTTAGGTGTGTGCTCTGTAAAGCTTCTCGAGAAACTTATTTGCATTGTTTTGTAGAATGTCCATTCTCTCGAACTATGTGGCAGGTTGCGCTTTAAGGATTGTTTCAGAGAGTACATTGGCCCTCTTCCATTGGTAATCTCTTTAGTCGATTGCCATTCTCTTATGAAGGATCCTTCTCACATAAGCCTTTGTTTAAAATGATATGGGAGACTCTCCCTAAATTATTTTGTTGGAAGATTTGGTTGGTCCGCAATAAGGCACTATTCTTGGAAGAAAAGGCTCTCCCTTCAATGACAGGCAAGGACATTGGCCTCCTTTTTTAGCATTTCAATTCTAAGTCAAGACTATTAATCCCTCAATAGCGTCTAGATAGCAAGGAGGATGAATGGTTTCAACAATTCTCCCTTCATCCCTCGCTTGTTGTTTCACTTCCCACCAAGTCTTTCTGGCAGCTTCAACTTTCCCCCCTACATCTCTCACAATGGAGGAAGTCTCAACACAACCATATCCTCAATTTTGATGGTGCTTTGAAAGGGAACCTCGAGGTGGCAAGGGTGGGAGGGGTACTCTATGACCCTGGAGGAAACACCGAGTTAACCTTTGTTTGGAGTATCGGACAAGCCTCCAACAACCAAGTCAAATCTTATGTGCTTTTTCAAGGCTAGTCATTGGCCAATTCTCAGGGTATTCATACTCTCACTATAATAGGGCATTCCAAATTGATAATCAAGCATGCAAGGAACAAAACTCTCCCAAACAACATCCACCTCAGATCCATCTTTCTCAGAATTCAAAATGAAATCTAGGCTTTCTATAAGATCAAGTTCTATCATGTCTTCAAGTCCATCAATAAGGAAGGATATCGATTTGCGAATCAGGCCACTAGGCAACCAATTGGGGTCATTTCAATCAATGGGGTTTTCTCCTTCTCCCCTATCCCATAACTCTCACTTTAGGTTACAAGTTCACAAGAAAAGGGTGCCTCTATAATCATTAGGACCCCCAGTTATTATTAAGCATATTGATCATCAGCATAGTCGAAATATTAAAATGGTATAATATTTCCCCCATGCAAGACACAAGGATGACACATGAGATGAGTGTTGAGCCATGTGAAAGTCAAGCACTGCCCAACGACTTACTTAACTACTCATGTACTGCGCAGTCTTATCCCTTGCTTCCCTCTTCACTTCTGGGAGCATGTGGGACAGATGCTGACATCATGGATGTTAATGCTTGTGCCTGCAATTATGGTCTCTAGAGGATTTCAAGCGCAGTAATCCATTTGTTTGTAACAACTTTAACTTGAGTGGATTTTTGTTTAAGGCATAACACTATTGTGCATTATGGCAATCCTGACTCGATGGATGATTCTTTTGGCTACTTATCAAGTGTTCTTCTCTGGTCATCTCATTCCTCCCTATAATCGTTGGGTTTCATGGCGAAAGTCACATTAGGGACCAAGCGGTTGGACTCGATGGAAGCATAAATTGGGGACCTGCACACTACCATTCACTCGCTGCAAATCCAATTCGGTGGACTCTCGTCTCGTATCCTAATGGTTTTAGAGGTCTCAATGCAACAACGACAAAGCATCTAACATCTCCAGGATGAATGTGTGGCTCTACAGTCTCGAATAGAAGAATCGTGCCACATGTCATCGCATGTTTTGTCACCCCAATCGAACTGTGACATCTCATAAACAACTTTATCTCTAGTCCAACTACCTCTTCAATTGGATCTTAATGCCCCCGCTCCATGTTCTGGTTAATGGTCTCAAGCTTGGAAGACATATCTCCTTTTTCATTTAGTTTATGACTTGTTTTTGCATTTGCATTATGGTGATTTTCTATAGAGTATATACAACAAGGCATTATGGTCAAAGGGTTGTAGTACAACTCTTTGTTATTTAGTCGGTAGGCAAAAAAATTTTTGGGGCTATGCAGGCTTAAAGCTCGCCCATTGAATTTTGAATTATGAACTTGATGTAATGCTTTGACGTTTTTATACGTTGTTTTAAATTAATTCAATCTCTCCCCTTTAATTGTTAAAAAAAATGGTTTTAGCTCGGGTGATTGGGAGGACTGATTGTTATCCTCCCCAACAAAGTTTAATTCTCACACATGACATGTTGAACTCATAATGAGTATATCATTGTAATGGATTTAAGCCCTATTATTGACCAGCCTTATGCCCTGAAGATTCTAGGGTTTAGCCCGGGTATCATCCTCCAAATGAGATGAAGTACTCGTGGCTTTTCCCCAGACTTTGTAACCTGGAAAAGTCAATTGGGTTTAGCTCAGGTGTTGGGAGGAATGATTGGTATCCTCCCCACCCGAGTTCAATTCCTGCAAGTGACATTTTGAGCTCATCATGAGTATATTGTTGCAATGGCTTCAAGCCTTATTGTTGACCGACCCCAGAGGATTCTAGGATTTACCCTATGTACCATCCTCAAAATGAGGGGAAGTACTTGAGGGTTTTCCCCAGGCTTTGTAACCTAGAAAATTTATTAAAAATAATAATGACTAGGTTTAGCTTGGGTGGTTGGGAGGAATTCTTTTTATCCTCCGCACCCAAGTTCAATTATGCAAGTGACATGTTGAGCTCATAATGAGTATATTGTTGCAATGGCTTTGAACCTTGTCGTTGACTGACCTTGTGCCTTGAATATTCTAGGGTTTACCTTGAGTACCATCCTCAAAATGGGGGGACCTTGAGTACCATCCTCAAAATGGGGGGAAGTACATCGGGGTTTTCCCCGAGATTTGTAACCTGGAAAAATTAATAATAATAATTGGGTTTAGCTCGGGTGGTGGGTGGTGGTCTATGCAAAGGCCACCAAAGTTTGAGAATATGAAATTCAATTAACGAAATATTTATGCTCCTCTCGAAAATCTATCTTGAACGTGCACTTCTCAAGGTCTATTTTGAGTCAATAACCTTATAATACATTTGATAATATGAATTTTAGACTAAGTGCCACTTCACAAGACTACCATTTCATATAAAGTTACAGTAAATTAGTCGCAAGAAAATGAATTAAGGAAGTAATGGATAAGTTTCTGAGTACATGTGAGAGTCACAAGAAAACTTTGATAGACCATGAAATTTGTACGATTTACTCAAATTTGCTTGGACTATATCTTGTGTGAAACAAATAAACAACTTATCTCACAATTTAGTCCACTGACCAAAACATCCTTGAGACACATGGAAATCCATGCAATTGCATGAGTGAATTTGAAAATTGTTCAAACCCTTGGACATGCATCCCAAAGCAAATTGTTCGAACCCTTGGGATTGCATTTGGGGGCGGGCTTGAACTTTTGTGGTTAGATTAGTGTATGGGAGGTTGTGAAATGTAGGATAGGTCTCTATAAACAAACACAATTTTCAGTAAAAACGTGTTTAAATTTCATTAAGAAATGGAAACATTGTGGACATCATAACCATAAAGAAGTTGTGAATCATTACCTGTTAGACTAATAATTAGCGGGAAGGCCCACCCTAGAAGTTGCAACTCAACCTACAAAACAGCCATAGGCACATGCAAATCCACGAGGCAAATGTTGCCTGAAAGCAAGATAGAGAAAGATGCATCTTGTACAAACCCGAGTGCTTAGTTTTGCAAAGATGTGTGGCAACTTCAAGATATGTGTTATGTGTGCCACAACTTCTAGAGAAACTATGGCAACTTCGTCAATTTTAAACAACATGAAAACCCTACTCATTTCTTTCATTTATTTAATTTTAAACAATAATAAATGCAAAGTAGTGTTAGATACCTAAAAATAGCCCAGGAAGTGCCCGGTAGGAGGTTGTGCACATATGGAAAGAGAAATCCTTGGGCCATGACATCCAAGGTAACTCTTCAACCATTGTAGCCATGATAGACATGCAACTCTTCAACCATTGCAACCTACACAAGAGACAAATGTGAAAAGCGTAATTCTTTCCAATGGATTCTTTTCTCATCATCTAAGAGTCCTAAATATTTACTCCCTCAAACAAAAGGAACAAAAAAAATGCGACTAGTTCCACCCTACCAAAGTTGAAATTGAATTTAACAATCTCAAATACAAAAAGAAAGCTAACACAACAAATCTTACAGAGGATATCTCTTTGTTATGATATTATTAAGTTACAATCTAATCGCTACTTAAGCATAAGTTATGCTATTCAAGAATAAGTTATGATACTCAAGAATAAGTTATCCATAACAACCTAAACCTCCATATCGTGAGAGATTGAGAGTTGAGGGATGTAGTATGCACTGAGCTAGGACTGTAGTGCACATAAATCTTGCTATTAGGGGCTCGCCCTTTACATCTTTCCTTGCTTCAACATGTATTTCCAACCACATGTTATCGTATGTGAGCCCCTCTTCAGCCTCTTGCATACAATGATTACTAAGCAAGGGTTGAAAAGATAAAAAACAAGAAAAATTTAGAAAACATTTGCAGATTGCCAAGTAGCATAGTTAGGAAAAAATGAGAAAAACCGTAAATTGTAGAAAAAATTGAGAAATAACATAAATTGAAGAAAAAAACTAATATATTTTGGGGGCATTTTTTTGTTTCAAATTGTTAATTAATTGAAAATCATGGTAACATTATTGAGCAGAAGCTATGATCACAGGAGATAATATTGGTGACATCCACCTCACATTGCTCCACTAAAATGTTATGAATAATGCCCCTTTGAACTCAATCATAAGTGGGGAGGTGCTCAAGGGAAACATAAGTGAGAGCCTTGTAGGGTAGAATGGTGGGCACCTGAAACCTCCTCTACTGCCAATTCAATAACAAGTGGAGAACATGCATGAATACGAGCAACCACTGCCACTTCAATAACAAGTGGAGAACATGCATCCTGGTCACCAACACACTTTTGCATGATGATGCTTCGTGATTGATTTTACTTGTGCATGGCATAAAAATTTACATTACATCAAATCTCAATGTAAATTGGCAATGCAATATGGTAACATGTTTTAAAATTAATACCATTATATTTCACATAAATGGTGTGTTTTAAATACAGTTTATCACGATGATAATTTAACCGTCCTTGCCTAGTTCTCTATTTCCCTTCAACAAGCCACATGTGGATGGGTTTGTACATGCACATAGTAATGTGTCCACTACAAAGTTATATTCTCAATTAAACGATGCATGCTTTCCAGTCAATGTATGGAATGCATATCTCCCACTTGCACTACTACCTTGTAAAGGTCTAAATCTAGAATGCACGGATGTTACTCCCTTGCTAGTATTGTAAGTAAATTAAGTTGAAATTGACAAAGTATTCATTGTAAGCATGCTAGGGAGGACATAGATGACTTTCATCATTTTTTTTAAATATAGATTTTTTAAGAGATGAAGGATGCATGCAATCAAAGGACTGCGTTACAATGGCATACTTGAGTTTGATTTGTGTTAGGATAATTAATTCAAAATTCATGAATTCTAATCCATAAGATTGCATGGATTGCTTGTAATTAAAAAAATTGCTTCCAAAATTTATGTGGGATATGCTCAATTGTTGCAAGTTGAAAGCCTTAATATTACTAGTTGAAAGCATCAATAGGAATCACTCAATGAGACATTAAAACTATAAAAAGATAATTCATAGTTTATAGTTGGTTACATGAGCATACCATATACATCTCTTTTAAATGTCATTGGTGACCAAAAAAAATATTTGGTGGTTTTGTTAGGAATGCACTTCCACACTAATCTTTAGACTACAATAGTAACTTTGGGAAAATTATCAAAGGATTGTCACATATTTGTATCGAAGGAAGACAAGGCAGCGAGGCTGCGCGTACTGCCTCCTATAAAGAAAACTTGACCATAATGGATGCGTACCCCTGCCTGACCAATCTGCGCAGTGAGGGTACTGCTAGTCCCTTCTTTGTCAACACAAAGTATTAAATATAAATATAAAATAGAAATTCAACTTACCCAGTCTGTCATGTCAATGAGTTAATTCTGATCTCGAAATAAGTGAAGGTTGCAATAACACTATAAAGTTATCAACCAATGAAAGGTAAGAAAATTCAGTTTTTTTACATATTAAAAAATAAAAATTTTAGTTTCTTATGTTATACATTAAGGTTTTTACAAAATTTTTAAAGTCAGACCAAATTAATAGAGTAGTCAAAGCTAACTCATCGCTATGTATACTGCCTGGGAGGCAGTACAATAAGGGATAGTGATATGTGCTTGAGGAATATAAAAGTTCATCATTATCATAGTTTAGGTTTTTGTTAATATAATTGTTTTCATTTTTCTTAATATTATGCAAATATTTGTATTGAAGGAAGATAAGGGAAAGTGATATGTGTTTGAGGAATATAAAAGTTCATCATTATCATAGTTTAGGTTTTTGTTAATATAATTGTTTTCATTTTTCTTAATATTATGCAAAGAATGAGGTAAAGCAAATTCTCCTTTACAAATTTAAAAGTTACATATTGTTGTATGCATGGATACTTATAAAATATAGTTAATATGAACAAATAACAATTAAATAACAAAGATAAACTACCTAACAACAAAGAGAAGCTATGTTCAAATTTTTTAACATATGATATATGGAATACACAACTAAAATAGTTTACGTGGGAATAGTTGTGGTTTCAATCGTCGATTATGAAAGCAATTTCAAGAATAATCTCAACATGTACTTTAGTTTACAAAATATTTTGAAATTGTGCAAAATATTTATAGTTAAGGTTTTATAAGCAAACACGTCCGTTGAGAGTTTAATTTGGTGGTGGAGTTCACAGTTCATATTTCAACATGTTCCTGCAGAACATATATTTTAAGCATTGAGAGATTTAATCGAACCTTTTGACTATTTTAAATCAAAAAATTGAAATGGCCAATATCACAATTTTAATAAAAACTTTTATGGTGTCGAAGAAGAGATAATCATTGAACTTCAAAATCAATAACAAGTGGAGAACATGCATTATGGTCGCAAACACACTTTCACGTGTTGATGCCTCGTGCATGGCATAATAATTCATCTTGATGGACTAGGTGGAACTGAAGAGAAGCTTCCTTCTCATGAATCTTTTGTAACTCTCTTGGCCTCTCTTATGACGTGGGTAATCATTGAGATCCCCAGTCCTTTGAAGTTGTAAAGTATAATCTCAAGCCCACGTTTAGAGGAGCCACTCTCTCCTTGAGAGGGGTATCAAGAGGTTTAGGAATTCTGGAAGAAAAAGAATCAAAACCTTCGTAGAGAGAGAGGAAATCATAATAAGTAAGTAAACTCTTAAGTTTGAAGACATAAATAGTTATATTTGATTGGGGCTCTTAGAGAAAACACCCCTATGGATGTTTTCAAATGATCCTCTTTGCCTTGAATTGGCCAATTCTTCCAAAATATTGGCCCTAAAAAATATTGATCGATACTCACAACTTTTCTATCATTTTCCTACCATAATTAATGATGGAAGGGGACAAGGTGGTAAAGGACATGCATAAACTTTTGAAGGGATGGGACTTTAGTTTTGTTGATGACCTAGGAAGATCTAAGGGAAACATCACTGGTTATAAAAATGAATGTTTCTCTCTGTCTAACTCTTGGGATTTCACATCTGGTCTTGGGACATCTCTATACTTCTTGGAACTTGTGAAAGAAATCACCTACATAAAAATTTACGGACTCTACTCCTATAGATAAGAGTATTGTGAAGCCTTCTCTCCATGAGTTTGGTTGCAAAATGGCTTAATGGTTATTGGAGGAGATCTAAATTCCTCACTGGGGGCTTGCATCCCGAGTGGATCCTTTAGTTGATTTCTTTATAAATAAAATATAGTTTGCAGGTTTGTTGAATATTATTCCTGCTAAACTCTCTCCAATGTGGAGGAATGTGAGAACATGTGAGGCCCACTTTTCTATAATCATCAATTGCTTCGTAATTTTTGAAGCATTCCTTGAAGAATCTCTTCAATTTCGACAATGAGTCTTTACTGGAGGGGATTTATACCATATCTTGATGCTATTATAATTGGCTCCTATCCAAGGGAATCCTTCCAACCCCTTCAAACTAAACCTAAACTAGTTAAAAGATGAGGATTTCTTGAGAAAATTAAAGGAGATTTGGAAACCTTTTAATAGTTCCTCCCTAAAATCTACCCCTATCTAGTTTCAACAAAATATAAAAAGGGGAAAACAAGTAGTTATCAATTGGTCAAGGGACAAGAGGAAGAAAGATGAAAGGTTCCTTTTGGAGATTGAAGAATAGTTGGAATTGTGTTAAAACATCGAGGGCTTTATATTCCTAAAAAAACAAACAAAAAAAACTCTTGGAAGACAAGAATATGAAAATACTACTAGATAGAGAAAAATAATGGAGAATAAAAAGTCGGGATGAATGGTAGCAGGCAGGAGAAAAAAATACAAAAAAAAATTCACAGATTTGGAAACTTTTGTAAAAATATAAATATCATCTAGAGAATTGAAAAGGACAATGGTTCTATGGTATCATATTTTCCTGAAATGAGAGTTGAAGGGATGAATTACTTTTATACTTTTTTCAAACATGAATCCAAAGCCATTATTGCAGTAGTAGTCAAAATAACAAACTACTTTCCCAACTTTGTCACTTAGGAGGATAATAAAAAAATAATGGTTGAAGTCAGTAAAGAATAATTATTGCGAACGTTATAGAGCTTCTAGAAACATAAAAGCTTGGGACCTGATGTACTCCCAGTTGAATTATTTATAACATGTTATGACTTCATTTAAGAGGACCTTCTAAGAGCAGCTGAGTTCTCTCAATCCACATGTCAAACCTTGGCAACATTTAACTCAACCTTCATCGCTTTAATTCCAAAGACTGACAATCCATCAAGGTTCGAGAGATTCAGACCAATTTCACTTTGTAACTGCATTTACAAAACAATTTCCAAAATCATAGCTCAAATACTGAAAATAATTCTCTCAAGGGATATTTCCCTAGAGCAATTCAGATTCCTGGAAGGGCATTGAATTCATGAGGTTATGGGCATGGCGTAAGAAGGGCTTCACTCGATCAAGACCATGAATTGAAAAGCTATAAATCTTATTGTTGATCTCTCCAAAGATTTTGATCAAATGAGTTGGTTAAATAGTAGGCTCATTATCATTCATTTAGGTTTTAGTCATGGTTTTGTCACCTAGGTAATGAGTTGTATTAGCTTGACTTCTTTTGCAATTCTTCGAAATGTTGATTCCTCCCTGTTCTTCAAATTCAAAACTGTGATTAGATAAGTATGTCCTTTATCATCCCTCCTCTTTCTCATAGTGGCAGAATGACTTAATAGATCGCTAAAAGCAACCTCTCGAAATGAAAGCCTAAAAGGTATTAGCATGGGGCCCACTTGCAATATCACTCATCTTTGTTTTTTTTATAATATACTAATCTTCTGTGAAGGGTCTAGAAAATTGTTTGAAAAACTATGGGAGATCATGGGCCTCTTCTACGAGGTCATTTGAATGCAAATGAATATTGTAAATTCTTCAATTATTTACTAAGGTCTCTCATAGACTGGAAATAATCATATATCTCATGTTTTCCCTCACCAGGAAGGGGATCTGGATACTGGTTTAAAATACCTGGGTTTTTATTTGAAATCTAATCAATAAAAAGGGGGATTGACAATGGTTATTGGAAAAAATAGAGAAAAAACTAAACACTTGGTGAATTCGATGGTTATCTAGAGTTGGCAGACTTGTTCCAGTAAAATTTCTTAAAGCAATTCCCTTTTTATTGGATGTCTCGTTCATGGATTATAAAAGGAATCCTTGACAAAATTAGACAACTCTTCTTTATATTTGTTTGGTCCGGAGAGGTGTGTAAGAAAATAATGGTTTTATCCTCCTAGAAAAGGTTTGTTATCCCAAAATCCTTGGGTGGATGGGGTCTTAAGAAAATCTTTTTGTTCTCAAAAGCCCTAGTTGCTAAGAATGTATGGAGGCTTATTCAAGGAACTAGGCTTTGAGCTTAAGTTACCAAAGTGAAATACATTCACTTAGACACAATAGAGGATTGGATCCAAAAGCCCTTAAGAAAATCCCAAAATGCATCAATCATTTGGAAAGCAATTCTCTTAGCATTCCATCTGATTGGAAACTAGTTGGTTCAAGCATCGATTCCAAGTATGTCGATTGTTGGGATTCCGTATGTAGCTTTTTCATTACCTACCTTTTACCAATGCTAATTCTAGTTAGAATAACAACCAAGTGAGAAAGGAATCCATGTAAAAAAATAATGGAAACATATGTTGTGCATATAAATTCAAGATATAATTGCATGGAATTTTGTTTCAAGTCAAAGTTGTTGCTTCATCAATGACTCTCTTTCCAAATGTTGCATAGGTTGCATTTAAAGGTGACATCTAAGAAAATAAGGATTACTACGATAATTAAACCTTGCAAAATAAACCATTCATCGAACTGTAGAATTTTATATTTTCTAAAGTGCATATTTTGTCTTTACTAATACAAAGAAACATGGAGAAAAAATAAAATAACCTTGAGAAAATAATTTATAAATTACCTTGGGATGTGCTTGCAAATTTCATGGCTCTTATCTCTAGTGTTGCGAACTCAAGGGTGTACTTCTCTATTTCTCCCTTCCTATAAACTCTTAAACTTTGTCTAGGGATCTATAACCTAACACAATTTTTTAGTAAAAACACCTTTCAATTTCATTATGAAATAGAAACATTTTAGACATATAGTGTTGGTCTTGTGTTTTTTTGGTAGAGGCATAAATATAATACCTAGGGTAAAAATTTGGAAATCTACATAAGAAAAAGAATTTACCTATCAAACTATGAAAACACAATTTTAGGATATTGATATATTAGGATATATTTTTTCATCTTGGTAGAATATTTATTGCACTCAAGTTAATTCAAGCACCCGTTATCAAAAGTATAAATGATAAAGTTGGGTTATTATGAATAAAGTTTTCGCTACTTTACTTAATTGACTCATTACATGAAGCTACTTGAATTATGGAACATAATTATATGTGTGAAACAATAGTTAATTATTCAATCAAGGCAACACGAGTGTAATAAAAGAAATTCCTTGATTTGTGCTAATGGAAATTAATGAAATAATAATAAACAATAGTGATTTAACAAGGTTGCGTGGCAACACAGTCCCTTCCAACGAGGTTAGAAAGCAAATTGTGGAAAATGGGGTTGAATTGTAGATGAAATGAAGTGTTCGGTGCAAAATGTATATCACGGAAATGTTGTGTGCAACATGTATATCACGGAAGATGGGGCAAAAGTAAATGATGGTTGGTAGGCAAAGCACCATCTATTTTTTGAAAGTATATCACAAACCTTTTTTTTTTTGAAAGTATATAAGAAAGTAAAGAATTTGTTGA
>SNQJ01S0045462.1:33313-45605 GCA_010110895.2 Picea sitchensis
CCAGGCAATTTCGCGAAATGGATTTCTAAATGAACTAACCTACATGCTTGTAATATCTTCAGGAACTAGATTCGGGTTTTCCAAAAAAAGGGGCAAGAGGTCCAATCCATTATTATGCTTTGCTAGGAGATGTTTGCAATCTTCTCCTCTAAACGTCAATGTTGGCTCCCACAATTTCAGCATCTGGCGGAAGACCTGAGGTGACAAAGAAACATAAGAGTGGTCCTGGAATGGAATAATTCTTTTCTCTGCAATAAATTTATCGGCGCACCAAGAGACCAGGTCCTTACAGTCAAAAACCTCAGGGACACAGCTTGCATGAGCAATCCCAGAAGTCCAACTTACTTGGTTCTCTGTGGCAGAGGTTGAGTAATAAGAAAATGCCCTGGACTAGTGGAAGTTCTAGTCCTCGAGCCCAAAGATGTTCACTGTATCTCCACAGAATTGTTGTTGAGCTGATGCCATAGGTTTATGAGAAGGTTGCTTTGTTGCAGATGATGGTTTAAATGAACAGTTAGAGCCGATAATGTAACTTTTCACTAAATCTTAGTTAAATTCTTATGAATGGGAAAGCTCCTTGAGCCTTTCACTGATTAATGACAATATGTATTGGTGGTGCATGATGAATTGTTAGCAATAAAGTTTATTTATTGCATATTTAGAAATATGAAGGTAGCGGGTGTGGCGAAGAGAAATTAAGGAATGGAGGTTTCATGAACGTGCGAAGGCCACGTCGTGTGAACGGGGTTTCATGATTTTGAAATGAACACTCGGAAGGGATAATATAATCCCCCCGCAAATTTTGGTTTAATGTGCATCAATACGAGATGTCCTCGAGCCTTTTGCCCATCAATGACAATCTATATGGTTTCTGCATGATGACATGTTAGAATTAAATGCTAGTAATTCCATATTTAGAAACAAGATATGTATATATATAACATTTTATTTTCTTTTATTATAGACAAGTGCCAAGGTGACAGAGACGACGGAGAGCAAGGAAATAATGGCAAGATCTGAAAAGTGGTCGGATGGGATTCAAAAAAGGGTTACAGGGATAGTCAGGACAACCGAGTGTTGCACGGTCAAATTTCATGTTTCATAATTTTTGAGTGCAAAATGTGTAAAATGGAAGAGATCATGATGGGGCAGTTTAGTGGTCGGTTTGTATATTTGTGGAATTCCGACAAAGTGGCTAAGTATGGAATAGGGAAATTGCTAATTGCATGCGTAGAAATAAGATCTTATATATAATTGCCAACTGCTAATTGCAAAGGGGCGCAGACACAGGAAACAATGACTATGAACTGAATATTTCTTCAACCCACCAAACCGACGATCCGACAAAGAAATTTGAACAAATGGCGAAGTATGGAAAGCGGGCAGACGAGCTTCAAAATGGGCTGACAATAGTTCCACTAAATATGCGAGGACCCGATGGTTAAATTGTATTTCTGGGAAGTTTTCAGTGCAAAAATGTGCACCACGGAAGAGGGCATGACAAGTGAACTGTAATACAGAAGAGGGTATGATCTAAGAACGGTTGCAAATTTGTATATCGCGGAAGTGACAGTACTGTTCGCAGGCCATGGAACAATAGAAGTCCAATGTAGAGACCGCCTAGCGAGAATTCACGGTTTGAGAAGTTTCTGGGTATGGAATGGGGAAGTGTTCGGTCGGTGTCGTGATAAAAGAGCACGAGTGCAGCTGTGAACCTGCAAGACTACCCATGTGCTCAGCCATACATTTTCGAAAGAATTAATAAGTGACGAAAAATATAAAATTTAGGGAAAAGAGAAACGGATATTTGGCCAAGTATAGAAGATGGAAAAACAAGGACCAATATATTCACATCTGTAACATATATCCCATTTTTGTGGCAATATATATACTTGGAAAGAATTGCGAAGTTGGCGGAAACATAAAACAACGACCAGGAACACGAGCCGCGCGCTTACTTGGTTATTGTTTGTATGCTTCGTCTGTCGATTTGTATATCGGCGAACTCCGAGGCATTCTATTAGCGAGGCAGCCGACAAGTCCGACTAAGGCAATCTTGAGCCCTCAACCCTGGAGCTCGTCTGTCAATTTGTATATTGCAGAGCTCGAATGTTGTTTGGAGGTCACGGAAAAGTAGAAGTGCAATGTTTACCCGACCAATGCACAAGTCTGCCTGTCAATTTGTATATCGCAGAACTCTGGGTGCCAGTTGTGGGACAGGGAACAATAGAGGGTCAATTTAAAGAAAGGCGAAGTGGTCGTTGGAAACGCGTGAATGCGCGAAGTTGCGGAGCAAGGCATTTTCGGGAAAAAAACGATTAAGTAACCAGAAAGAGAAACTAGAGGGAATAAAAGAGTGGGAAAATAGAAAGGCGAAAGGCAATTTTTGTAAGCATGAATTGGTTTCAAAGAAGCCCCATTGTTGCAAAACCATGATGTTCTACTAATTGTCAGCAAATGCATTGTTGAAACTTAGATTTTATTGCAACGTGTGCGTGTAATTATGTTCTTGATACATTCTTCCATGACTGTAACATATTAACTTAACTACTAAGCTTCATTTTCTACTAATTGCCAGCAAATGCTTTGTTGAAGATTAGATTTTATTGGAACGTGTGGGTGTAACTGTGTTCCTGATACATTCTTCCATGAGTGCAACATATTAACTCAAGTATTAAACTTCTTGCATTATGGGTTGTTAGCATTAAAACTTAATAAGTGCATGTCTAGAAACAAGAATAACGATTTTGCTGCAACATTGTACATTGGTATTTCTATGTTCTATCTGCATTGCGAATAGAATTGAACGTTGGTTTGAAACTATGTAATCCATTTTTTGTTTGCATAAAAAGTTAGTGGATTCACACAGTACATTGGCATATAATTATTAGATGTTCCATCTCAGAAAAGATAAGCTAAGTAAACACAATATTGAAGAAGTACGAGAGCACCAAACCATGCCAATTAGAACATGCATTAAACCCAAAAAAGAGGCAGCAACGAAGAGTCAGAGGCAAATATTTTTTAATAGCAAATCCATTTAAAAAAATAAGAAAAACACCGAGTATTGTACATCTATCCTTAGAAATTGGACTCAGTTCTTTGGGCCAAAACATTGAAGGTATCTACGACAAACACAGGCACGGTATTCGCAGTATGCAAGATCCTTACAGTTTTCTCCTCGATGAATCATCCTGTGCTGAAATTGATATTTTTCACAAGCTTCCCCTGAGGAAGAAGACGAAAATGGGCAGGGCAAGTGGAATAGCCCTTAGCTGAAATCGCCTCTACATAGTCCAAAAAAATTCAGTAGCACAACTTGCACGTGCAATTCCAGAGGCCCAAATTAGTCCATTTTGGGCAGAAGGAGATGACTAGTAGGAAAATGCCTTGCAGTAGCGAGAGTTTTGGGCTTGATTTTCGAAGATGTTAATCATGGTTTGAAATATATCTCTAGGAGCATCAACATATCATTACTTTATAGTGAAACTCCTCTGCCCAGAATAGACTAATTTGGAACTCTGGAATTCCTACTTTCACTCTGTAAAGTGGTTGTTGCGTTCATCATCGGTTTATTTTCTGAAACTCTTTTTACTGTTGTCATGACCGCCATCACCGAGCCGGGAAGTTTTGTTCGTTATGGTTGATTTCAATTTGGGCGCAGGAGCGGGAAGATTCTCTGCATTGCCATCATCCATTACCGTATCATCGTCCATTAGATCATCTTCTTTCGGCTCGAAATTCATGGCATCAACTTTTGTGATAGCCATGAATTCAACTCGGCAGGTTCTCTGAGAAGCCAGGGTTGCCATGGAATTTTTTGGCTTGAAATATATCTCTCGGTGTACCAAGGGACCATATATTTTTTTTCTCCTGGGAGGAGGGAGATGAATAGTAAGAATATGCCCTGGAATAGTGGAACCTCTGGCCATTATGCCCCAATGTGTTTACTGTGTGTGGAGAGAACTGCTGCCATAAGTTATTAAGAATTTCCATTTGCTCGAGATGATGTTTGAAATGAAAATCGGGGAGGGATAATATAACCCTCCGCAAATTATGGTTTAATGTGTACCAATGGAATATCTCCTTGAGCCATTCGCTGATCAATGACAATTTCCAGGGTTCGTGCAGAATGAGCTGTCACCATCACAGTTCACTAATTGCACAATTAGAAAAAAGTGCGAAGGTGGTGGTGACGACGAAAAGAGATTAAGAATTACAAATTTCTTAAAAGCACCAACCTGTCGACGCACAAAAAAAAAAGATTGCATCGCCTTTGAAATGAATACTTGGAAAGGATAACATACTTGTGCGCAAATCTTAGTTTAATTCGTAGTAATGACAAATCTTCTCTGGATTTCCAGACATTAATGACAATCTTAACGGTTCCTGCAGGCTGTCTACTAGCATTAAAGCTTAATTATTGCATAACTGGAAACAAGTACGAAGGCAGCGGTGATGGCGAAACCGATTCCAAGAAATACCAAAGTATGGAAAGCGGTCGGGTGGGTTACAAAAGAAAAACGACAGAAGATATACCCAGGAGACATGAAGGGCCGATGGTCATATTACATCTCAGTGATAGATATCAACCGTCAATTTGTATGTCGCGAAATTTGTAAATTGACAAGCGGACCTGCGGGGTGGTTGTCTCAACATTGCACTTTCATTGTTCTCTGTCCTCCAAATAACACTCAGAGTTCCGTGATATACATATTGACAGATGGAATCGAGGGCTGGCGGGTTCAAGATTGTCATTGTTTATGGATGGAAATCCCTATTAACTATCTAACATATCTAAAAACATTATTTTCAATACTAAATTATTAATATTACACATTGATATTGCAGAATTTCATTAGACGATAAAGTTTGTACAATCTGGTCGGGCGAATTATTTAAAAGTTTTGCGACAAACGAACAATACATAGAAAACATGTACTTTTACAAAGTACAGACATGAGATTTTATAGAGCATATGCAGATCCCTCATTCAATACTTAGGCACTTTTTTTTATTGCGGGTTCTCGGCCTAGCGAGCTAAAAATTGAGCCTGTATTGTTCTGTGTCCTACAAATAGCACCTACACTTATGCGATATACAAATTGACAAGCGGACTTGCGGGTTGGTTGGTTCAACATTGCACTTTTATTGTCCCGTAGTGATTCCGTATTAATTCCATATTTAGCCACTTTTTTGGATCGGGGGCTCTCTGGTTGGCAGACAAAAAATTGGGCATCTATTGTTCCGCGCTCTACAAATAGCACCCACAATTCTGTGATATACAAATTCACAAGAGGACCTGCAGTAAATTATTACTGTTAAATATTGATATTGCAGAATTTAATTAGACGAGAAAGTTTGTACAATCTAGTCGGCCGAGTGATATAAAAGTATTCCAACAAACGAGCAATACATAGTAAACATGTACTTTTATAAAGTATGGACATGAGATTTTATAGAACATATGTGAATCCCTCATTCCATACTTGGCCACTTTTTGGATCACAGGTTCGTGACCTGGCGCGCTGAAAATTGATTATCTATTGTTTTGTGTCCTACAAATAACACCTACACTTCCGAAATATACAAATTGACAGGTGGACTTGCGGAGATGAGTCTCTATATAAAGTATGGACATGATATTTTATAAAGCATATGCGGATCCCTCATTCCATACTTAGGCACTTTTTGGATTGCGGGTTCACGGCCTGGCGGGCTGAAAATAGAGTCTGTATTGTTATGTGTCCTACAAATAGCACCCAGACTTCCACGATATACAAAATGACAGCAAGACCTTTATTGTTCTAGAACAGATGCAGATCCCTCATTCCATACTTGGGCACTTTTTAGATCATGGGTTCGCGGCTTGGCGTCCTGAAAATTGAGTATCTATTGTTCTGTGTCCTACAAATAACACCTAGACTTCCGCAATATACAAATTGACA
Source organism: Picea sitchensis (assembly GCA_010110895.2). NCBI lineage: Eukaryota > Viridiplantae > Streptophyta > Pinopsida > Pinales > Pinaceae > Picea > Picea sitchensis. The sequence continues at coordinate 39,262 of SNQJ01S0045462.1, forward strand.
AGCCAACTTGTGGACATGAGCCTCTATATAAAATATGGACATGAGATTTTATAGAGCATATGTTGATCCCTCATTCCATACTTAGGCACATTTTGGATCGCGGGTTCGCGGCTTGGCGGGTTGAAAATAGAGTCTCTATTGTTCTGTGTCCTACAAATAGGACCCAGACTTCCGCGATATACAAATTGACAGGAGGACTTGCGGGTTGCTTTACTGAACATTGCATTTTTATTGTTCCGTAGCGATTCCGTATTAATTCCATATTTAGCCACTTTTTTTATCAAGGGCTCTCGGGCTGGCTGGCTGAACATTGCACTTTCATTGTTCCGTGTCCTCCAAATAGCACTCAGACTTCCATGATATGTAGGCTGACAGATGGACTCGAGGGCTGGCGGGTTCAAATTTGCCATTGTTTACGGATGGCAATCCCTATCAACTATCCAACATATCAAAAGACATTATTTTCAATACTAAATTATTAATATTACATATTGATATTGCATAATTTAAGCAGAGGACAAAGGTTGTCCATTTTGGTGGACCAACTGATATAAAAGTTTTCAGACAAATGAGAAATACATAGTAAACATGTACTTTTATAACGTATGGACATGAGATTTTATAGAGCATATGTGGATTCCTTATTCCATACTTAGGCACTTTTTGGATCGTGGGTTCGCGGACTGGCGGGCTGAAAATTGAGGTTTTATTGTTTCGTGCCCTACAAATAGCACCCAGAATTTCGTGATATACAAATTGACAGGCGGACTCGGGCTGGTTGGCTGAACATTGCACTTTTATTGTCCTGTAGTGATCCCGTATGAATTCCATATTTAGCCATTTTTTTTTTATCGAGGGCTCCAGGGCCGGCGGGATGAAAATTGGGCCTCTATTGTTTCGCGATGTACAAACACCACCCACAATTCCATGATATACAAATTGACAAGCGGACCTGCGGGCTGGCTGGCTCAACATTGCAGTTCCATTGTTCCATGTCCTCCAAATAGCACTCGGATTTCCGCGATATACAAATTGACAGATGGACTTGAGGGCTGGCGGGTTCAAGTCTGCCATTGTTTACAGATGCTAATCCCTACCAACTATCTAACATATCTAAAAACATTATTTTCAATACTAAATTATTAATATTAAATTTTGATATTGTAGAATTTAATTAGACGAGAAAGTTTGTACAATCTGGGCGGGCGACTGATATAAAAGTTTTCCGACAAACGAGCAATACATAGTAAACATGTACTTTTAAAAAGTATGGGCACGATATTTTATAGAGCATATGCGGATCCCTCGTTCCATATTTAGCCACTTCTTTTGATCGAGGGCTCTCGGCCTGGCTAGCTGAACATTTCACTTTCATTGTTCTGTGTTCTCCAAATAGCACTCGGACTTCCTCGATATGCAGATTGACAGATGGACTCTAGGGCTGGCGGGTTCAAATTTGCCATTGTTTACGGATGGCAATCCCTGTCAACTATCTAACATATCTAAAAACATTATTTTCAATACTAAATTGTTAATAATACATATTGATATTGCAGAATTTAAGTAGACGACAAAGTTTGTCCATTTTGGTGGACCGATTGATATAAAATTTTTCCGACAAACGAGCAATACATAGTAAACATGTACTTTTACAAAGTATGGACATGAGATTTTATACAACATATGCGGATTCCTTATTCCATACATAGGCACTTTTTGGATCGTGGGTTTGCGGCCTGACGGGCTGAAAATTGAGGTTTTATTGTTATGTGCCCTACAAATAGCACCCAGACTTCCGCAATATACAAATTGATAGGCGGACTTGGGTTGGTTGGCTGAACATTGCACTTTTATTGTCCCGTAGCGATCCCGTATGAATTCCATATTTAGCCATTTTTTTTTATCGGGGGCTCTGGGGCTAACGGGCTGAAAATTGGGCCTCTATTGTTCCGCGCCATACAAATACGACTCACAATTCCGTGATATAGAAATTGACAAGTGGACCTACGAGCTGGCTGGCTCAACATTGCAATTTCATTGTTCCGTGTCCTCCAAATAACACTCGGAGTTTCATGATATACAGATTGACAGATGGACTTGAGGGCTTGCGGGTTCAAGTTTGCCATTGTTTACAGATGCTAATCCCTATCAACTATTTAACATATCTAAAACATTATTTTCGATACTAAATTATTAATATTAAATTTTGATATTGTAGAATTTAATTAGATGTGAAAGTTTGTACAATCTGGTCGGGCGACTGATATAAAAGTTTTCCGACAAACAAGCAATACATAGTAAACTTGTACTTTTAGAAAGTATGGACAAGAGATTTTATAGAGCATATGCAGATCCTTTGTTCCATACTTGGGCACTTTTTGGATCGCGGGTTCTCGGCCTCGCGGGCTGAAATTTGAGCCTCTTTTGTTCTGTGTCCTGCAAATATCACCTAGACTTGCGCGGTATACAAATTGACAGATAGACTTGCAAACTCCAGGTCTGGCGGGTTCAAGATTGCAATTGTTTAGGGATGCTCATCCTATCTAACTTTATCTAAAAACACTATTTTCAAATACTAAATTATTAATATTAACTATTGATATTGCACAAGTGAATTACATTAAATTATTAAAGGATGTTAAATCACTTATTTTTAAAAAAATGAAGGAAACAAAAGAAAGTTTTTTTTAAATTCTATCACCGCAAGCATGACAAGGACCAATTTGAATTTTAAGGCCCTCTTGTTCATATGATAACACAATTTCACTCCGCACAGTATATATTCGTTAATTTCAAATTATTCCAGGATATTAATTTTACCAAGTTCATCGAATAAGCAAAAATGCCAAAACAATGACCAATTTAAATTTTAAGAGCCTCTTGTTGCTATGATAGAACAATTGCACTTTGCACACTATATATTCGTTGTAATCAAATTATTTCAGAACAATAATTTGACCAAGTTCATCGATCAAGGAAATCTGCTAAAGCAAGCCACATAATACATTTGCGTCACAACACCATAGAAATTACCAGGCAGATTTGTGGGCCAACTGCCTAAAAAATTCAATTATATTGTTCCGTGTCCTCCAAAGAATAGTTGGAGTTCCATGGTATACAAATTAATAGACAAAGTAGATAACCAAGAACCAACAATACTTTAAACAAGCCGCAAGAAAGTTCCCAGAAGGTTCCATAGAGCAGAACCCATTGACCTTTGCACCAAACAATTTGATATACAAAGAAAAGACGTCGCTGCATTCGTTTTCTCTTGCATTTGGTATATGTTACCAGTAGAAAATAATTGAGGCCATGTGATATATGGGGATTACAGAGAAATGGGCCAAGTCCAATGAACATTCATTTGGATGTTGAACAAATATTACAAAGACACATGAGGTATTTTCGTTTCTGCCAAAGTTTGATATATATATATATATATATTTCCTTTCTTCAGCCGATATGAAAAATTGCATTGTCCTCATTTAAGGTGAATTTGTTGTGTATCCGAAGCTGTCGCAACATGTAGACACTGCTTGCCTTTTTCTGTAGATACATTTCATATGACAACTCTGCCAACTCAGGAAGCACATTTTGTAACAGAGGTTGCCTAACCGTACAATGCACGGTTTTGTTGCCCACGGTTCGGATAACGACATTGATGCAATGTCCATATATATATGGACATTTTTTACCGCATCACAGACAATCAGTCGTATCATCACTTATCAAAGCGGAAGAAGAAGCAATGAAGTTGCATTTTGTACATACAAGCTCAAAGGGGGTCGAGTACACATTGGTAAAAGAACTTCAACCCGGGAACGTGAGCAAAGGGATTAATACATTGAACAATATAATACACAACTGCACCCCCCCCTCCCCTTAAAAAAAAATTAAAAAATTAAACAAGCGCAGAAATTTGTTGAAGGCTATTTCTATAAGCAAAGTGAGGATGATTTTGTGGATGTATACGCACAACAATTGTAGAGCTATCTAGTTTCTTCAGATCCTCTACAATATCTGCTCGCAACTTTGTTACAAACGTTGCCTGGGTTGTCTGAAAGATCCTTTCTCTAGCATCCCTCTTCTTTGTTATATTTTTGAACAACATAAGTGGAATCTGCCCTCTATGCAATTGTTGTTTCATTGACGAAAACAAATATGAATACGTATCGAACAATTGTAGCTGCAACATGGAACAGTGCAATATTTGTGTAACTTATCCGACATACATGCAGATGTGAAAGTAAAGGACAAAACTGAATATGAAAAGCGATACCATTGCCTTGTCACTGTCTGTCTCTCCATCCTTTATATGGAGAATGTGTTGCGAGCCAAATTTTCTCGCCAGTGTGACAACATCCCCAATCGTTTCGATTAGGTAAATATCAGTGCCCTGTGCAAGCTGGATGATAGTCGAGTCCGGGATGAAACAATATTATGAACAAACAACTATAATTTTTTCCACAATGATTGTTTTATTGAGCGAAATAATTCGATCGCAATCACCACTGTCATATACTGTTTTGGGCAATATATTAAAATTTGTAATGGATATCCCATTACGCGACAATATCTTTTCTGCATGTTTCTGGACAAGTTGTGGAGGAACACTCAGTGTCACTGTCATCATGGCGTTCTTGTTTGTCATGTCAGCACACATAATGGATCTACTTTTGTTTTCCTTGTCCAAGTAGGTACTATAGACAACCATTATGTCCTCGACGAACACTTGTCCAGTTTGGCGGTTGTTCAGGCCTTCTATTGACAATACTTTGGATGTCACAACTCTAGACCCGATGACATTTTTTGAATAGGAAAACTAAAGTGAATGGTAGTGTGCCACACCTCTTAGTCTGCAGAACATGCAACACGTTTGATGTCTCGCTTGTACTTGTTGATACTTCTTGCGAGCTGCAAACCATGTATTGCAAATGACATCAACATATCCGCCATGCCATAGATGAATATATAGCCCATGATTTTTTTTTAGTAAACATAGTAAGAGCAGAGCATATGCATCTTTACCTTTGGCCTTGTCGGTCTGCCGATGTCGAGGATGACTGATTGCTCATGCCCGTGTCACTAGTCCAMCTTTTTCTGATGCAAGCATGTGCAGATGAACATCAAGACTAAACAAGCATATGCATTGTATATTGTCCATCAGAAGGACCAGATAACCGTAAAACTGTATGCATCTGAATTTTTTAACTGGACAAATGTTTAACAATAAAAAGGGCATGAGCGCAGGGCACCATGGCCAATCTATATATCGCGGACCCCCGAAATCCAAGGGAGCAATCTTCAACCTGCCAGCCTGGCACCCGTAATCGAGAAAGTGGGTAACTATGGAATAAGGTAGAAGTAGGACCACATATGTCATTCCGTTAGTCCGCCAACCGACGCACGAAGGAATTTTCAGAAAGCACACTAGGCAGATGAATTAAAAAACAAAAGGGATAATAGAAAATGGAAAAAGTTGAAATAGGGAGCGCAGAAAGACCCATTACTACAAAGTCATCGTTTTCAAGTCTAATATTATATGCCCCCGCCCGATTTGCATATTTAGTTTACCAGCACACTTGGTATACCTTTTAGAGGATTGTACCACAGAATCCTCTGCTGTTGCATAGAACAATTCATCTCCCTGTCGAAGAAACCTGTTTTTTCCAAGGTAGCAATGTCGAAGATGCAATGGACACGAGGGAAAGTTAGTATGAAGACAAACATCTAAAAGAAAGACAAACAAGTCTATTTACCCGCCAAAGAGTCCTTCGTCTTGTCCAACCATTTTGTTTGTTTAAATGCAGCAATGCAGCGCAAACACAACGGACATGAACTAGCTTAGTATGCAGGAAGGAACACATGTAACCAAGATAACTCACCATGTAGGAATTCACACAACTAGTTTAACACATATACATACCATAAATGAAATACAAAACAACACAATATGAAACAACTGTACAAGCATGCACCTTTCTATATCCTCTTCAGCCGATGTAGTCAAGACTCCCTCATTTTCTCCAGCTACTCTGTTTGTTTGAATGTGGGAACGCACAAAATTCAATAAACATCAATGGAAGCTGGTATTCACCAGAGAACAAGCAATATGTACATACAACAAAACTGATTCAACGAACAGTCTAGAAAGGCAGAAACATGAACCTTTGTGCTTCTCTATCCATGGTTGTAAACCTATAGATTTTTTTTCCCTGCCCAAAATATATTACAAGGCACAAAATATCACGTGATTGCATGGCCGCAGCTAAACAATTTTTGGTTTTCCCTGGCAATCTATCCAGATATGCCCTTTAACCATGTTCTTTATCCTCTACACAGAC
>SNQJ01S0045462.1:45615-67125 GCA_010110895.2 Picea sitchensis
CCTGCAAGGCCAAATCAAACAAAAGAAAACAACAAGGACCAAACTAGCGAGAAAGCACCAACAGGCCGAACTGCACCCCCAGGGCCCCAAAGCGCAAACCCCAACCAAACAAACAGAACCAACAACCCACGAACCAACGAACCAACAAGAACCACCGAGCTAGTGAACAACATATGTATCTCCAACAATTATGAAACTGGAGCCCAAGCACAAAAGGAACCGAAAACATACAAGGAACATGCAACTACAAATAAGCAAACATTCTTACTTGCAAACTACAAACACTGAACAACAAACAAGGAATACAAAATGAAACTATGGCATCGAAACTTACTCTAAAACGATGAAATGCAGAAGCACAGGTCGAATCGCGAGTGAAACAACAACAAGTAGCAACCGACAAACCAACGAAGAAGAAGCACTCACTGAACCAGTAAACAATATATGTAGCTTCAATGATTATGAGGATGAAACATACAATGGCAGGAAACGGAAAACCAACAAAGAAGAAGCACTCACCGAATCGGTAAACAATGTATGTAGCTTCAATGGTAGAACAAGGATGAAACATACAATGGCTATTAAACTGGTAGTGGACAAACAAGACTGTGCAAATTCACTGTAACTGTATAGAAAATTTCAAGGAAAAATGTACTCCAAGAAGCGTATTTACATAAACATTTAAGACTGTCAGGCTGTCTAAGGACCTCACGGTATGAAAACATTTAAGCTGTCAGGGGTGTTGGAGGACGTCGCGTCATGTAAACATTTACGCTATCGGGCCTATTGAGGCATCTCTGAATAAGTGTCGATACATTTCAAAAAATATACATCCGCCAAAGACACTATAAAGTTTGGAATTCTCAATCACTACAAAGCTTGGATCTCAAAACATTTCAATATGCTTAGTATATATCAAAACTTACGGATATATTCCGCTAGTAGAAAATGCTAATACAAACATTCGAACTAATGCTAGCATTAATCGACCTTCAAGCAATATAGAGGAAAAATATATGATTAAAAAATATTGTCTACGAGAAAAAGTTTGGATATGTTGCCATATAGTACATTGGAAATAGTGAAGCCGACAATAAGACCTCCAATCTCTTATCCAATCAGATCAGTACATATGTGTTACTTTTTATTATATAAAAATATATGATTTTAATTCCATAGCTCCAACAATAGGTATTGTGCAAATATTTCAGGTCAAAGGACAAACTAATATGTAGTCAACACATTATCAACCACTATAGTCCCTCTATGCCTACGACATGGACTAACAAGGTTAAAAATCAACAAAAGCAATAATCTTACATTATTTTTATGGTCTACGTGAAGGCCACTGAAGTTTGAGAATCATAAATTCAATTAACAAAATATTTCTGCTTCTCTTGGAAATCTATCTTGAACATGCACTTCTCAAGATCTATTTTGAGTATGAATTTTAGACAAAGTGCCACTTCACAAGACTTCCATTTCATATTAAGTTATAATAAATTAGTCGCTAGAAAATTAATTTAATAAGCAATGGATAAGTTTCCGAGTACAATGTGAGAGTCGCAAGAAAACTTCAATAGACCATGAAATTTGTATGATTTACTCAAATTTGCTTGGACTACATCTTATGTGAAACAAACAAACAACTTATCTCACAATTTAGTCCACTGACCAAAACATCCTTGAGACACATGGAAATCCATGCACTTGCATGAGTGAATTTGAAAATTGTTCAAACCCTTGGACATGCATCCCAAAGAAAATTGTTCAAACCTTTGGGAATGCATTTGGGTGAGGGCTTGAACTTTTTTGGTCAGATTAATGTATGGGAGGTTGTGAAATGTAGGTTAGGTCTCTATAACCAATCACAATTTTTAGTAAAAACGTGTTTAAATTTCATTAAGAAATGGAAACATTGTGGACATCATAACCATAAAGAAGTTGTGAATCATTACCTGTTAGACTAATAATTAGTGGGAAGACTCACCCTAGAAGTTGTAACTCGACCTACAAAACTAACCATATATACATGCAAATCCATGAGGCAATTGTTTCCTGAAATCAAGATAGAGAAAGATGCATCTTGGGTAGACATGAGTGCTTGGCTTTGCAAAGATGCGTGGCAACTTCAAGATATGTGTTATGTGTGCCACAACTTCTATAGAAACTATGACAACTTCTTCAATTTTAAACAACAACAAAACCCTACTTACTTCTTTCATTTATTCAATTTTAAACAACAATAAATGCAAAGTAGTGTTAGATACTTGAAAATAGCCCAAGAAGTGCCTTGTAGGAGGCTATGCACACCTAGAAAGAGAAATCCTTGGGCCATGAAATCCAAGGTAACTCTTTAACCATTGCATTCATGATATCCATGGCAAGCCTTCAACCATTGCAACCTACATAAGAGATGAACGCGAAAAGCGTAATTCTTCCAATGGTTTCTTCTCTCTTCATCTAAGGGTCCTAAATATTTCCTCCCTCAAGCAAAAGGAACAAAAAAAATGTGACTAGTTCTACCCTACCAAAGTTGAAATTGAATTCAACAATCTCAAATACAATATATATATATATATATATATACACATCAAAGCTAACATAGGATATATCTTTGTTATGGTATTATTAAGCTACATTCTACTCGCTACTTAAGAATGAATTATCCTACTTAAGAATAAGTTATCCATAGCAACCAAAACATCCATGTCGTGAGAGATTGAGAGTTGGGAGATGTAGTATGCACTGAGCTAAGACTGTAGTTCACATAAATATTGCTAGTAGGGGCTGGCCCTCTACATATTTCCTTGTTTTAGCCTATATTTGTAGCCACATGTTATCATATCCGAGCCCCTCTTTAGCCTCTTGCATACAATGATTACTAAGAAAGGGTTGAAAACATAAAAATCAAGAAAAAATTAGAAAACATTTGCAAGTTGCCAAGTAGAACAGTTAGAAAAAAATGAGAAAAACATAAATCGTAGAAAAAATTGAGAAATAATATAAATTGAAGAAAAAAATTGATATATTTTAGGGGCATTTTTTTTTGTTTCAAATTGCCAATTAATTGGCAATCATGGTAACATTGTTGAGCATGAGATATGAGCATGAAAACTAATATTGGTGACATCCACCTCACATTGATCCACTAAAATGTTATGAATAATGCCCCTTTGAACTCAATCATAAGTGGGGAGGTGCTCAAGGGAAACATAAGCGAGACCCTTGCAGAGTAAAATGGTGGGAACTTGAAACCTCGTCTGCTGCCAATTCAATAACAAGTGGAGAACATGCNTATGTACTTAGGTTTCTGAAGTTGTAGGCATCTATGTTTTCATGGCTAAAAGTCCCAAAGAAACAATGGGCATTTTGTAATCTGAACCAGTGGCTCTGCCACATCCTTTAATATAAATTCATATCCGCTTTTGTTAAAAAAAACAAGTGGAGAACATACATGAATACAATCGACCACTGCCACTTCAATAACAAGTGGAGAACATGCATGAATACAAGCGGCCACTACCACTTCAATAACAAGCGGAGAACATGCATGAATACAAGCGACCACTGCCACTTCAATAACAAGTGGAGAACATGCATGAATACAAGCGGCCACTGCCACTTCAATAACAAGTGGAGAATCTGCATGAATACAAGCGACCATTGCCACTTCAATAACAAGTGGAGGACATGCATGAATACAAGTGACCACTGCCACTTCAAGAACAGGCAGAGAACATGCATCATGGTCACCGACACACTTTTGCATGATGGCGCTTCATAGCTGATTCTACTTATGCATGGCATAATAATTTACATTTACATCAAATCTCAATGTAAATTGGCAACACAATATAATAATGTGTTTTAAAATTAATACCATTATATTTCACATAAATGGTGTGTTTTAAATATAGTTTATCACGATGATAATTTAACCTTCCTTGCTTAGTTCTCTATTTCCCTTCAACAATCCACACGTGGATGTGTTTGTACATGCACATAGTAATGTGTCCACTACAAAGTTATATTCTCTGTCAAACGATGCATGATTTTCAGTCAATGTGTGGAATGTGTATCTTCCACTTGCACTACTACCTTGTAAAGGTCTAAATCTAGAATGTGTGGATGTTGCTCCCCTACTAGAATTGTAAGTAAATTAAGTTGAAATTGACAAAGTATCCATTGTAAGCATGCTAGGGAGGACATGGATGGCTTTCATCATTTTTAAAAAATATTTTTTTAAGAGATGAAGGATGCTTGCAATCAAAGATTGGGTTGTAGTGGCATACTTGAGTTTGATTTGTGCTAGGATAATTAATTCAAAATTCATGAATTCTAATCAAGAAGATTGCATGGATTGTTGGTCATTAAAAGGATTGCTTCCAAAATTTGTGTGGGATATGCTCAATCATTGATAGTTGAAAGCTTGGAGTCACTCGATGAGACATTCAAATTATACATAGATAATTCATAGTTTATATTTGGTTACGCAAGCATGCCATATACATTTGTTTTAAATGTCATTGGTAACCCAAAAAAAAGTTATTTTGTGGTTTTGTTAAGGATATACTGCCACACTAATCTTTAGACTAGAATAGTAACTTTTGTAAAAAAAATCAAGAATTGTCAAATATTTACATTGAATGAAGATAAGAGAAAGTGATATATACTTGAGGCAAATAAAAGTTCATCATTATCATAACTTAGGTTTTTGTTAGTATAAATGTTTTCTTTTTTCTTAATATTATGCAAAGAATGAGGTAAAGCAAATTCTCTTCTACAAATTTAAAAGTTACATATTGTTGTATGCATGGATGATTATAATATATAGTTAATATAAACAAAGAACAACTAAACAACAAAGAGAAACTACCTAGCAACAAAGAGAAGCTACGCTCAATTTTTTTAGCACATGGCATATGGAATACATAGCTAAAATAGTTTACTTGGGAATGGATGTAGATTCAATTGTTGAATATAGTGAAAGAAATCTCAAGAATCTTAACTTCTCCTTTACTTTACAAAATATTTTGAAATTGTGCAAAAAAAAAAAATTCTAGCTAAGGTTCTATAAGCAAACAAGTTGATCGAGAGTTTAATTTGGTGGTGGAGTTCACAATTCATATTTCATAGTTTTGAAGCATTAAGAGATTTAATCAAACTTTTTGACTATTTTAAATCAAAAAATTGAAAATGCCAATATCACGATTTTAATAAAAACTTTTATGATGCCGAAAAGGAGATAATCATTGAACTTTGAAATCAATAACAAGTGGAGAACATGCATGCATTCTAGTCACAAACACACTTTCGTGTGTTGATACCTCGTGGTTGATCTACTCATGCATGGCATAATAATTCACATTACTTCAAATCTCAATGTAAATTGGCAATGAAATATAATAATGTGTTTTAAAACTAATGCCATTGTATTTCATTTAGGTGGTGTGTTTTAAATATAGTTTGTCAAGTTTAATAAAATTGCTTCATTATTTTAAATCATAAAACTGGAAAGGTCAATATTACTATTTTAATCAAAACTTTTGTGGTGTTGAAAAAGAGATAATCGTTGAATTTCAAAATGGTTATTAAATTTCATTATCTTAATATCTCATCATTTTTAGTTTATATCGATGTACACACTTTCATCTTTTGATGTGATTTAGATTTTTTATTTAATTGTGTTTCATGCACTATGTCGCTATCTTGTTATTAGTCCTTACGGAAGGCGTAGAGGGACTATAACGATTGATTATTCGTTGACTTCATATTAATCTATCCTTTGACTATAAATTTTCGCATCATCTCTATTGTTCGTACTATAGAAGTAAAAATATTATTTTTTATATTAAAAGAAAAAATCATATGTCATTGTCTCATTGGAAAATATATTCGAGGTCTTATTTCCAGCTTCGTTGTTCCCAATGTTGTAAATGTGTAGATATCCAAAGTTTTGAGCTTAGACACTCCTTTTTAATTTTTATTACATTTTTACTGAAATGTTTACAAACCGAAAGTTCTGAGCATGGACGTTGTTTTTTATTATTATTAATGTATTTGTCCTATTATTATTACACCTTTGTATTTGTATTGAAATGTTTGCATATCGAAGGTTTAGATCATTGACACTTTTTTTGAGGTGCTTGAATAAGCCTGATAGCTTTAATGTTTACATGGTGCGAGGTCTTGAAACATGTCTGATAGCTTAAATGTTTGCATACCGCGAAGCCCTTACATAGCCTGACAACCTTAAATGTTTACCTAAATAGTCTTATCGAAGAACATTTTTCCTCGAAATTTTCCATACAATGTTGCAGTGAATTTGGACAGTATTGTTGTCCACCGCCAGTTGAATAGGCATTGTATGTTTCATACTTCTTCTAGGCTTTGAAAGCAATTTTGTCATCGTTGAAGCTACATACATTCTTTACTAGTTCAGTAGGTGCTTCTTCTTCGCTGGTTCATCGGTTGCTGCTTGCTATTGTTTGGTTCAAATTTGCAAGGTTGGGGTCCTGTATTTGCAGTTGGATCTGTTTTTTTTTTTTTTTTACTTTGCGGGGTCCAAGTGGTGCACCCACAATTCGAACTGTGCTTCTGTCGTTCATTGTTTCAGAGTAACTTTCCATTCCATAATTTCATTTTCTATTCCTTCTTTGTTGTTCAGTGTTTGCAGTTTGCAAGTAAGAATGTTTGTTTATTTCTAATGGCATGCTCGTCATATGTTTCTGGTTCCTTCTGTGTTTCGACTGTAGTTTGGTAATCATTGGAGATACATATGTTGTTTACTGGTTCGGTGGTTGTTGCTTGTTCATTGGTTCGTTGGTTGCTGGTTGTTGTTGTTTGGCTCAAGTTTATAAGTTTGGGGTCCTGTGGCTGCGGTTGGGCCTGTTCGTGCTTTCTCACTGGTTTGGTGCTCATTGTTTTATTTTGTTTGCTTCGACTTTGCAGGGTTGGGGTCCTGCACCGACAGTTGGAGCTGGTTTTTTTTTTGGAGCTTTGCGGTGTTCAGATCCTGCACGCGTGAGTGGACTTGCGGTTGTGTTGTTTCCCATGTCTGGCGAAGCCGGGATCTGGTGCATGTTCCGTGCTCGCCTGTTCTGCTGTGAAATTTTGTTGATACTTAAGTGTTGACATGATACAAAACAATGGCATAAGAAATAATTGGACAACTACATGTGCAATTGCAGTATCCGTTGTTTTTTTGTTAAAATAAAACATGTGCAAAACACACTTATTAACCATATATGGTAAAATGTGCCCATATGAAAATACAACTTCTTTATCTTCTACACAGACTGGTGTGACCACAATACAATTTGTCTTGTACTTGAGATATGATACGTACACCAAAAACACTGCAAAATTATATTTCCATGTCTGAAAGCATATCTGGACACTCTGCCACAGAAAACCAAAATAATTTAGCTATGTCGATGCAATTTCTTAATATTTTGTGGCTTGTAATATATTTTGGGCAAGGAAAAACTTTATATATTTACAACCATGGATGGAGAAAAGAAAAGGTTCATGTTTCTGACTATCTTTTATTCTATTCATTGATTCTCATTTACTGTATGTGCATATTACTTGTTCTCCGCTGCACACCGGCTTCCATTCATGTTCATTGTATTTTGTGTGTTCCCACATTCAAACAAACAAAATTGCTGGAGAAAACGAAGGAGTCTTAAGTACGACGGTGGAAGAGGAGATACAAAGGTACATGCTTGTATTGTTATTTTATATTCTGTTGTTTTATATTTCATTTATTGTCTGTATATGTGTTCACCTAGTTTATTGTATGTAGATATTGCATACCTTCCTACATAATAACTTATCTTCATTACATGTCTTCATGTGTCCATTGTGTTTTTCGTGCATTGCTTCATTTAAACAAACAGAGTGGCTGGAGAGGACGATAGACTCTTTGGCGCGAATATAGATGAGGAGTTGCAGAGGTGCATACTTGTACTCTTATTTCATATTCCAGTGTTTAGTATTTCATTTATTGTCTGTGTATTTGTTCTACTTGTTCTACTGCTTTGCAACTTTTTTACTGTATGTATATACTACGTATATTTCTGCTTATTCTCATGTGAATCACATTCTCTTTGCTGCTACATTGAAATAAATAGAACTTTATTTCTTTCTTTTAAATGTCTTTCTTCATACTAACTTGCCTTCATGTCCGATGTATACTCGACCTTGCTACCTTGTAAGAAAAAGATTGGTTGGACAAGAATATGATTTCTTATATGCAACAGTAGAGGGGTCCGTGGGACAATCTTCAAAAAGGTATACCAATTGTGCTAGTAAATTAAATAATATTGGACTAGAAAACGATGATTTGGCAACAATGGGCCTTTGTGCCCTCCCCATTTCTATTTTTTCCATTTTCTATTATCCCTTTTGCTTTCTGATTGCTCTGCTTAGTTGTCTTTCCGAAAATGACTTCGTGCGCGGGTTGGCGGACTCATGGGTTCACATTTATGGTCATGCTTCTACCTTATTCCATACTTACCCACTTTGTCGATTGTGGGTGCTAGGCTGGCGGTTTCAATATTGCGTCTCTGGCTTCAGAGGTTTTGCGATATACGGATTGGTCATCCTACCCCGCCATCACACCCTGTTTACTGTTACACATTTTTTCAATCAAAAAATCTGAGCCATAAAATTTAATCCTCGAGTCCTCATGTTTCTTGAGTATCCCTTCACACCCTATTTTGTATTCCATCTCCTTCGACCCTGCATGTGACATTAAGAACAATTATGGACAATATACAATGCATATGTTTGTTTAGTCCTTCTGATGTTCATCTGCACATGCTTGCATAAAAAAAAGTTGGACTAGTGACATGGCCACGAGCAGTCAATCATCCCAAACATCAGCAGACCAAAAAGGCCAAAGGTAAAGATGCATACATTCTGTTCCTCGTATGTTTACCAAACAAATATCCTCAGCTATTTGTTCATCTATGGAATGGTGAATATGCTGATGTCATCTGCAACACATACTTTGCAGTTCACAAGAAGTATCAACAAGTGCAAGCGAGATGCCAAACATAGCGTAGGTTCCGCAGACTAAGAGGTTTGGTTGCAAAAATATGGCTCCATAGTTCATCCNCCTTCACACCCTATTTTGTATTCCATCTCCTTCGACCCTGCATGTGACATTAAGAACAATTATGGACAATATACAATGCATATGTTTGTTTAGTCCTTTTGATGTTCATCTACACATGCTTGCATAAAAAAAAGTTGGACTAGTGACATGGCCACGAGCAGTCAATCATCCCAAACATCAGCAGACCAAAAAGGCCAAAGGTAAAGATGCATACATTCTGTTCCTCGTATGTTTACCAAACAAATATCCTCAGCTATTTGTTCATCTATGGCATGGTGAATATGCTGATGTCATCTGCAACACATACTTTGCAGTTCACAAGAAGTATCAACAAGTGCAAGCGAGATGCCAAACATAGCGTAGGTTCCGCAGACTAAGAGGTTTGGTTGCAAAAATATGGCTCCATAGTTCATCCAAGCTGTGCGTCTACTTGTACATTTATGCTAGGAAAAAAAGAAAACAAAAAAATAATGCACACTACCATGCACACTACCATTCACATTACTTTTCCTGTTCAAAAATTGTCACTAGGTCTAAACTTGTAATACCCAAAATACTATCAATAGAGGGCTTGAACAACCGCTGAACTGGACAAGTGTTCATCGAGGACATAATGGTCATCTATAGAACCTACTTGGACAAGGCAAACAAAACTAGATCCATTATGCGTGCTGACATGACAGACAAGGAGGCCCTCATGATAGTCACACTGACTATTCCTACACAACTTGTCCACAAACATGCATAAAATATATTGCCAGGTAATGGGATATCCATTACAAATTTTAATATATTGCCCAAAACAGTATATGACCATGGTGATTGTGATCGGATTATATCGCTCAACGAAACAAGTATTGTGGAAAAAAATCTTGGTATTTGTTCAAAATATCGTTTCGTCCCAGACACAACTATCAGCCAACTTGCACAGAGCAAGAACATTTACCCAATCAGAACCATTGGGGCAGCAATCACACTTGCGAGAAAACTTGGCTCGCAACACATTCTCCATATAAAAGATGGAGAATCAGACAACGACAAGGCAATGGTACCGTTCTCCATATCCAATTTTGTCCTTTTCTTTTGCATGTCCATGTATCTCAGTTAAGTTACACAAATATTGCACTGTTCCATGTTGCAGCTGCAATTGTTCAATACCTATTCAAATTTGTTTTCTTCAGTCGAACAACAATTGCATAAAGGGAAATTTCCACTTATCATCTTCAAACATATAACAAAGAAAAGGGATGTTAAAGAAATGATCTTTTGCACAACCCAAGCAACATTTGTAACAGAGTTGCGAGCAAACATAGTGCAAGATCTCAAGANAGCCGTGGGCAACACAATTGCGCTTTTTTACAATTCGACAACCTCTATTACAAGATGTGCTTCCTGGGTTAGCAGAATTGTCATATGAAGCATACCTACAGAAAAAAGGCAAAGAGTGTCTAAATGCTGCGGGACTTTCAGATACATAGCAAATTTACCTTGAATGAGGACAATGCGATATTGCATATCGGCTGAAAATAAAATAAAATCGTATCAAGCTTTGTCAGGAAACAAAAACCAATGCCACGATGTGTTTTTTTAATATATCGAATTGTTTGATGCAAAGGTCGATGCACACTGCTCTATGGAACCTTGTGTGATCTTGCTTGAGGCCTTCTGTGTTCATGCGTTGCCTTCTGCCTCAACTTTCAATACATTTGGTGTTATACTTGGTTCTTGGTTATATGCTTCGTTCTGGAAAATTAATAATACATTCATGATCTTCACAGTTTTTCTATGATCTTAAAGACTATAGAGGACATGATTTTCCCTTTAATATAAGCTCTGTGAGGCAAATGTGGTATGTGGCTCGTTTTAGCACTTTTCCTTGATCGATGAACTTACCAAAATTAATCTCTTGGAATAATTTGAAATAAAAGAATATATACTATGCGAAGTCCAATGGAATAATCATATAAATGAGAGGACATTAAAATTCAAATTCGTCGTTGTTATACTTGGGGTGAAGATGACAGTACAATAACTTTACTTAGACATCCCAAAGTTGATTTTCTTGTAGTTTTTTGACGCTTCTATTATACAAGCAGATCCTGTAAACTATAATCATGGCTCGCTGTATCTATTCCTTGATTGAAGAACCTGTCCACATGTTTAATGCACTTCATAGTTACTGTTAAGACCATCAATGGGACTTTCTTACACCAATTCCTGCTTCCGAAAATTGCCATCCCCTTTCTTTTTTTCCCTCTACTTTCCCTTTCTGGTTACTTACTCATTTTTCGGAAAATATCTAGGTGCGGAAGTTGGCGGCTTCACGTGTTCAGATTTCCACTTACTTTTATATCACCAGCCCGACCGACCACTTCCTCGTTTCATATTGAACAGACTTTTTGGATTGTGGGTTCCCATATAGGTGGGTTCAACATTGTGTTTCCATTGTTCTGCCGCCTGCAAATAGCCCTCGGACTTCCGCGATCTACAAATTAGCAAACAAATTCCCCTTTATCTCGTTTTTAGCACTTTTCCTTGATCGATAAACTTAGCAAAATTAATCTCCTTGAATAATTTGAAATAAAAGAATATATATTGTGCGAAGTCCAATGGAACTATCATATCAACGAGAGGACATTAAAATTCAAATTCATCATCGTTATACTTGCGGTGAAGATGACAGTACAATAACTTAACTTACACATCCCAAAATTGTTTTTTTTGTAGTGTTTCGACGCTTCTCTTATACAAACAGATCCTAGAAACTATAAGCATGGCTCGCTGTATCTATTCCTTGATTGAAGAACCTGTTCACATGTTTAATGCACTTCATAGTTACTGTTAAGACCAACCCGACCGACCGCTTCCCCGTTTCATATTGAATAAATTTTTTGGATCGCGGGTTCCTAGATAGGTGGGTTACCAGATAGGCGGGTTCAACATTGTGTTTCCATTGTTCCGCCGCCTACAAATAACACTTGGACTTCTGCGATCTATAAATTAGCAAACAAATTCCCCTTTATCTCGTTTTTAGCACTTTTCCTTGATCGATGAACTTAGCAAAATTAATCTCCTGGAATAATTTGAAATAAAATAATATATATTGTGTGAAGTCCAATGGAACTATCATATCAACGAGAGGACATTAAAATTCAAATTCGTCGTTGTTATACTTGCGGTGAAGCTAATCCCAAAATTGATTTTCTTGTAGCTTTTCGACGCTTCTCTTATACAGACAGATCCTGGAAACTATAAGCATGGCTTGCTGTATCTATTCCTTGATTGAAGAATCTGTTCACATGTTTAATGCACTTCATAGTTACTATTAAGAACATCAATGGGATTTCTTACACCAATTCCCGCTTCCGAAAATTGCCATCCCCTTTCTTTCTGCTCTCTGCTTTCCATTTCTGGTTACTTACTTGTTTTTCAGAAAATGTCTAGGTGCGGGAGTTGGCAGATTCACGTCTTCAAATTTCCACTTACTTTTATATAACCAGCCTGACCGACCACTTCCCCATTTCATATTGAACAAATTTTTTTGATCGCGGGTTACCATATAGGCAGGTTCAACATTGTGTTTCCATTGTTCCGTCGCCTGCAAACAACAACCGGATTTCCGCTATATACAAATTAGCAAACAAATTCCCCTTTATCTCGTTTTTAACACTTTTCCTTGATCAATGAACTTAGCAAAATTAATCTCCTAGAATAATTTGAAATAAAAGAATATACACTATGCGAAGTCCAATGGAACTATCATATCAATGAGAGGACATTAAAATTCAAATTTGTCGTTGTTATACTTGCAGTGAAGCTAATCCCAAAATTGATTTTCTTGTAGCTTTTTAACGCTTCTTTTATACAAACAGATCCTGGAAACTATAAGCATGGATCGCTGTATCTATTCATTGATTGAAGAACCTGATCACATGTTTAATGCACTTAATATTTACTGTTAGGGCCATCAATGGGACTTTCTTACACCAATTCCTGCTTCCGAAAATTTCCATCCCCTTTCTTTTTTCCCTCTGCTTTCCCTTTCTGGTTACTTACTCATTTTTCGGAAAATGTCTAGGTGCAGGAGTTGGTGGATTCACGTCTTCAGATTTCTGTTGTTACTTTTATATCACCAGCCCCACCGACCACTTCCTCGTTTCATATTGAACAAACTTTTTGAATCGTGGGTTCCTAGATAGGCAGGTTCAACATTGTGTTTCCATTGTTTCGTTGCCTGCAAACAACACCCGGACTTTCGCGATCTACAAATTAGCAAACAGATTCCCCTTTATCTCGTTTTCTTTCACTTTCTGTTTACTTGGTCCTTTTTTCGTATGTCTCCTGCTTTTATATACAACACCCGAAGTTCCGCAATATACAGATTGACCCTTGAAATCATTCATTGTCTCTCGTTCCATGTTACGCATTTTGGATTCAACTGTTGGGGTAGATACAATTTGACCATCAGGCCCTCACGTCTCCTGAGTAGAGCTTGTGGGCCTGTTTTCAAGATCATCAATATTTCATGTTTTGAGTATGTCTAATGCTTTTATATCATGAGTCCGACCAACCGCTTGTCCATTGCATACTTGGCCACTATTACCATCGTCGGTTCATGGCCAGGCTTGCTCAACATTGCTCTTCCACTCTCCCGCTATGTACAAACAACACCCAAAATTCCATGATATACAGATTGATGGCTGAAATCTGTCATTGTGACATACAATTTGACCATCGGCCCCTCGCATCTCCTGGGTATATCTTGTGACCCCATTTTTGAAACTCGCCCGACCGCTTTCCATACTTGGTCATTTCTTGGAATCTATTTCCTAGATTGGCGGGAGGATGAAATGTACAATGCTTAGTCGCTCTTCACCATCCCCTCTACCGTCGTACTTCTTTCTAGATATGCAATTATAAATATTTAATTCTAGTAGTTCGCCGTGCAAGAACCGTTAAGATTGTCATTAATGTCTGGAAGGCCGTAGAAGATTTGTCATTAATGCAAATTAAACCAATATTTGCAGAGAATAGTGTTATCCTTTCCAAGTATTCATTTCAAACATGATGGAATCTCTTTCATGCGTCGACTGGTTGGCGCCTTTACGAAATCTCTAATTCTTAATCGCTCTTCACCGTCACCACCACCTTTGCACTTTTTTCTAAATATGCAATTAGTAAGATTTAATGGTAACAACTCATTACGCACGAACCTTGGAGATTGTCATTGATCAACAAAAGGCTCGAGGAGATCTTCCATTGATACGCACTAAACCAAGATTTGCGGAGGGTTATATTATCCCTCCCCATTTTTCATTTCAAACATCATCTAGAGAAAAAAGAAATTCTCGTTAACTTATGGCAACAGTTCCACAACAGTTCTGTCCAGATACAGTAACACCTTCGGGCATGATGGCCAGAGGTTCCAATATTCCAGGGCATATTATTACTACTCATCTCCCTCCGCCTAGGAGCAAAAAAGGAGATGGTCCCTTGGTGCACCGAGAGATATATTTCAAACCAAAGAATTCCAAGGAAACCCTGCTTGCTCAGACAACCTGCCCACTTGCATCGATGGTTGGCGCAGATGTTGATGCGATGGATTTCGAGCCGAAAGAAGATGATATGATGGACGATGATAAGACAATGGATGATGGCAATGCAGAGACTGTTCCCACTCCTGCGCCCAAATTGAAATCAACTATAATGGGAGAAACTTCCTGGCTCAGCGATGGCGGTCCTGACAACACTAAAAGAAGGGGTTTTAGAAAAGAAATCGACACTGAACGCAATAGCCGCTTTGCGTCTCAAAAGTAGGAATTCCAGAGGTCCAAATTAGGCTATTCTGGGCAGAAGTATTTCACTGTAAGGAAATGATCTGTTGATGCTCCCAGAGATATATTTCAAGTCAAAAAACTATTCAATTGTGCGACCACTGCCCTGTTCTCTGGATATACAATTAACATCTTAGGGAATGAGGACCAGAAATCCCATTGGTGCAAGGCATATTCCTACTAGTCATCTCCTTCTGCCCAGAATGGACTAATTTGGGCCTCTGGAATTGCACGTGTAACCTATGTCCCTGAATTTTTCAACTGTGAGGAGGTGGTTTCTTGCTGTGTCCTAACTTTCAGTTTCGGGCTATTCTATTTGCCTTGCAACATTGTTCGTCTTCTTCCTCACGGAAAGCTTGTGAGAACTATGAATTTTACCACATGACTGTTGTTCATCTGCTTCAAGCCAAGGATTTATTCCACTACAGACCCACTTTCCCTGTTTCTTTGTCGACTCAGGTCTTCCGCAAAATATTGAAATCGGGGCACCGAACATTGATCCATTGAGGAGAATATTGCAAGGATTTCCTAAAAAAAAGCATGGTAATCAGATTTGTATGCATGTTGAAGAGCATCTTGATGGCTCCTGCATGTTGCAGATCCTGTGCACGTGTCTATGGAAAATATATTCAATGTTTTCGCCCAAAGAACTCGGTCAAATTTCTAAGCCTAGATATACAGTGCCCAATATTCTTTTTTTTTAATGGATTTACTATTAAAATTTTTGTCTTGGAGTCTTGTTCGCTGCTGATTTTCTGGATTTAACACCTCTTCTCATTGGCATGGTTTGATAGTCTCGTAGTTCTTCGATATTGTATTTGCTTAGGTAATTTGTTCTAAAATGGAGCATTTAACAATTATATGGAAATGCACTGTGTCGATCCATTAGGATTTTATGGAAACAAAAAAAATAATTTCAGACAGTTTCAAACCAACGTTCAATTATGTTCGTAATGTAGATAGAACATAACAATACCAAATCACAATGTTGCACCAAGATCGTCATTCTTGTTTCTAGACATGCAATTATTAAGCTTTAATGCTAACAACCCATAATGCAAGAAGTTTAATACTTAAGTTAATATGTTACAATCATGGAAGAATGTATCTAATCTTCAAGAAATCATTTGCTAACAATTACTAGAAAATCATGGTTTTGCAACAATGGGGCTTGTTTCAAACCAATTCCTGCTTACGAAAATTGCCCTCCGCCTTTCTATTTTCCCACTCTTTTATCCAATGTAGTTTCTCTTTCTGGTTACTTAGTTGTTTTTTTCGAAAATGTCTTGTTGCATGGGTTGGCGGATTCACGCGTTTCGACCGAGCGCTTCCCCTTTGTCTAAATTGCACTTTCCATTGTTCTGTGACCTGCAAACAAGACTCCGGCTTCTGCGATATGCAGATTTACTTCTGGAATCCCACATCATCCCCTCTTCCATGTTACACATTTTGCACTGAAATGTTCCTATATATACAGTTTGATAGTCAGGGCTTTACGTCTCTTCGGAAACCCGTCACCCTATTTTGAAGCCCGTCCGACCGCTTTCCACACTTGACCATTTCTTGACATCTCTTTCGCGGATCGTCGAGTTTGCGGGTTCAAGAAATTTCAAATTTCTACTTGTTGTTTCCTGTGCCCGCTATCTTCAGATTTATTTCCAAGTATATGCAATATGTATACAAATTCTCCAACAACATACATAAAAGATCTTGCCAGGAAATGGAATATGTATTGCAGATTTGAATATATTGGACGTTCTTTTCCCTCTTCTATACTTGACCAAATTTGCGTTTCTTTTTTCCCTCTACTCTCTTTCTTGTTACTTAGTCGTTTTTTCGAAAATGTCTCAATGTGCGCATTGGCCGACTCACGGGTTCACATTTGTGCTCGTTCTTTTATATCAGGACTCTGACCAACCACTAGCCATTCGATGCCTAGGCACTTCTCAGATCGTAGATTCCCGGGCAGGCGGGCTCTATATTGCACTTACATTGTTCTGTGGCCTGCAAACAACACCCGGGCCTCCATGATATACAAATTTACTGCCACACTCCCACATTATACCATGTTCCGTGATACAAAGTTTGCACACAAAATTTTCGAGGCCTGAAATTCGACCTTCGGGTCCTCATGTCTTCTGGGGAACTGTTGTCACCCCGTTTTGAAGCCCCTGCGTCCGCTTTCCATACTTTGCCATTTCTTGGAATCTCTTTCGCGCTTCCAATTCCATACTTACCTGAATTTTTTGCTTGCGGATTCCCAGACAGGCGGAGTGCACTTCCAATGTTTCTTGATTTGCAAACAACCCCCCGGCTTCCGTGATATACAAATTGCCTTCCGGATTCCTGCATCAGCCCCTCTTCTGTCTTACATAGTATGCACTCAAAAGTTTCGATCAATGCAATTTGACCGTTGAGGCCTCATGTCTCCTCAAGAACCCTTGTTAGCCTATTTTGAAGCTCATCCGACCGCTTTCCATGACCATTTCTTGCAATCTCTTTCGTGGATTGTCGGGTTGGCGGGTTTAGACAATTTCCAATTCCTAGTCGTTGTTTTCTGTGCCTGCCACCTTCGCACTTATTTCCAAGTATATGTAATAAGTATATAACTTCTCCAGAAACATGCAGAAAAGATCGATATCCATCTTTTATACTTAACCAAATTCTCGTTTCTCTTTTCCCTGTACTTTATCTTTCTCGTCACTTAGTCGTTTTTCCGAAAATATCTAGTTGCGCGGGTTGGCGGACTTGCGGGTTCACATTTGCACTCGTGCTTTTAAATTGCGACTCCGACCGACTGCTTCCCCATTCCATATCCAGTCACTTCTCCGACCGCAGATTCTCGGGTAGGCGGGCTCTAGATTGCACTTCTATTGTTCCGTGACCTGCAAACAGTACCCTAACTTCTGCGATATACAAATTTACAACTGGACTCACATCATACTGTCTTCTGTATTACAGTCTACCTATCATGCCCTCTTCCGTGGTACACATTTGGCACTGAAAACTTTCGAGACATACGATTTGAAGGTCGGGTCCGAACGTCACCTGTGTAACTATTGTCACCCCATTTTGAAGCTCGTCCATCCGCTTTTCATACTTTTCCATTTCTTCGAATTTCTTTTGCGGATCATCGAGTTGGCGAGTTCAAGAAATATCCAATTCCTAATTGTTGTTTCCTGTGCCCGTGCCCTTTGCAATTAGAAATTGGAAATTATATATAAGATCTTATTTCTAAGTATGAAATTAGCAAGCGTTAATGCTAAACATGGATTTGAGGAGATCTCCCTTTAATACGCATAAAACCAAAATTTCTGGATGGTTATATTATCCATTCCGAGTGTTTATTTCAAACATCATGGAATGTCATTTGCACGTGGTCGGGTTGGTCCGTTCACAAAATCTTCAATCCTCGATTCTGAAAACGAGTCCGACCGATCATTTCCCTATTCCATACTTAGCCAATTTCCCAGACTTCCTTAAATATACAAACCGACCGCTGAACTGCCCCATCACGCTCTCTTCCGTTTTACATGTATTGCAGTCAAAAATTTCGATACATAAAATTTGACCGTCGGACACTCACTTCTTCTGAGTATCCCCGTAACCCTATTTTGAATCCCGTCTGACCACTTTTCAGACCTTGCCATTCGTTCCTTGCTCTTCCCCGTCTCCGTGACCTTCACACTTGTCTATAATAAAAAAAAAATGTTTATATATATATATATATATATATCTTGTTTCTAAATATGCAATTAGTGACATTTAATTCTAACATCTCATAGTGCATGAACCGTATATATTTTCATTGATGAGCGAAAGGCTCAAGGATATCTCCTATTAATACACATTAAACCAAGATTTGTAGAGCGTTATATTGTCCCTTCCGAGTGTTAATTTCAAAATCATGAAATGTTGTTCGCATGTCGTCGGGTTGGCACGTTCACAAAACCTCCAATCCTTAATTTCTCTTAGCCGTACCTGCCACCTTCACACTTCTAAATATGTAATAAGTAAGCTTTACTGCTAACATTTCATCATACAACACCCATAGAGATTGTCATTAATCAACAAAAGGCTCGAGGAGCTTTCCCATTGATTAGCATTTAACCAACATTTGCGGAGAGTTATATTATCGCCTCCAACTGTTCATTTCAACCATCGTTTGGAGCAAACGAACGTTCTCATAAACCTATGGCATCAGCTCGACAACAATTATGTGGAGATACAATGAACATCTTCGGGCGCAAGGACCAGACCTAACAGTGGTCCAGGGCATATTATTATTACTCATCCCTTATCACCTAGAACGAAGTAATTTGGACCTCTGGGATTGCTCGTGTAGGCTATGTCCCTGAATTTTTTGACTGTAAGAAGCTGGTTTCTCAGTGCACCGATAAATTTATTTCATACCAAAGAATTATTCCACTACGAGACCGCTCTTCTGTTTCTTTGTCACCTCAGGTCTTTCGCCAGATGTTAATATTGTCGGAGCCAACATTGACTTTCAAAGGAGAAGATTCAAAGAAGTTCCTAAGAAATCATAATAACGGGTTGGACCTCTTGCCCGAGTTCTTGGAAGACTCGATGATAGTTCTTGAAGATATCACAATCTTGCATGGTAGTTCATTTAGAAATCCATACCGGGGAAATGCCTGATTGTTTACAAGAATAACGGGACAAGACTCTACAACAACTATTTCCCGGATGGCTCTTTATATTTTGTATTTCACAGTAAAGGAACAAGCCATTTTTTATTGGGGAAAGCTAATTTCGCATGAAATCTGTTCCCAATTTTCAAGCTTCAAAAAGGAGAATACATTTTATATGTCATCCTACTTAGTTTTTGCGATAGAAGATTGCTACTAGTTTCCAAAACTGTCTCTGTCCAAGACGGTCAACTGGGAATTCGACCTTGTAACGTTCTGGTACCAGGCCTTGTGGAAGCACAAGGCCTCCCACTGTTTTTATGAGGTTTTTAATGGCTTTGTGTCTGTTTTCAAAGTTTTGTTGCTAAGAGAGGATGCTCCCCGGATATCTGACCAGGCAACCAGTTTTTTGGACAGGAAGGGGGCACTTGAATATCTGGATAAGTACACTGTGATAAGGATTTTTGGCTCTAGGGAAAAACCTGTTCTCCTTCCATGTCACATTACGGACAAAATGTTTGTTACAAAAGCAACAAGGCAATACAACTACTGGTTGCATCTATTCCAAGAGAAGAAAAAAAAACAGTTCATTCCTCTGCCTTGGAAAGTCGGGGACTTCATGTTGAGGAACGTCAACAAAATTGACGAATTCACAGCCCATTTTAGCAACCTGAACCTAAGATATGTTGAAAGCCTAAGAGGGTTCGACCCCAATTTTTTTTTTGCAACATTTAAAAACACTTGGCTTCGACAATTCTTTTTTCAAAACACACCCGATCGAAAATAGAGACATTGTCGACAACGCTCCTACTTATGATGTCGATGACCTAGACACACTGCAAAGCACCACTGAATTTTACAAGCAACAAGGAAAAGGCCCCGGTGAGAAGAGTGTTCAATCAACGAATAACACTCCCAAAAGTATGACATCCCAGAGCATCACTCCAATGGCCCACCACCACAACAAAGCAACTTAGAGTTCTTCAAACGGAGGAGGATATAATGACCCTCCTCACCCTAAAATTGATAGTTCTCAGAAGCTTCCAGTGGACACGAAGAGAAAAAAAATTGTGGGACAGGCGGAAGAGCCCAAAATTCAGAGTGAGAACATGGAACTTGAGCCTGATCTAGATAGTGTATTCCACTACCTTGATCAACCTAGAGACGCGATCCAGCATAGTCGTCCAATGGACATATCTGATATTGAAAATTTTGACGAAGATGAATCCTTCGTGTTCCAGAGCGTTGTTTTTGACAGCTAGTACAAAGCATTAATTATTGAAAAAAAGATGTAAAAAATAACAAAGGAAAATCTCGTTCAGAGGTTAACCTTGCGAAGATATGGCCGTCCCAAAATTTTTGACTTCACATAGCGACCGAAGATTCTCTTGATTATTCCATTGGAGGCATTGAGGTTGAGAATGCCATACTGAAGGATCAAGTCAAGGCATTGGAAGAGGCTTTGATTCCTATGCCATTTCTTGCCAATCCTTTGGAAATAACCATGCCTTCCACCCCTGCAACCAAGTTAAAAGGATCCTCCGGCCTCCTCGCATCGTTTAGAGGATATGTGGAGAATAATATCAAGAAAATAATGGAACTGATTACTGAGGCATGGGAAACATCACAAACCATGACTTCCCTTGGAACGAGGGCACATAATTTGCTCGAACATTTGCAGGCGGAGTTAAAAGATGAAGAACATTTATATTGAAACACGATCCTTCCTTTTGGCACCATTTTCAACAACATGAAAAAAACGAAAAGAAGAGAACAAGATCTCCCATCCAAAAACCGGATCGGTCAATTAAATGCATGCTGGAAAGAAAAAGTGAAGAACCTGCATCTCATTGTCCAGTCATGTGAACAAGCCATATTAAAGAAAGAAAAAATATTCACA